>BMAT01012378.1:77290-93805 GCA_019649035.1 Elysia marginata
AAAAAAAAAGAACAAACAAAAAAAGAAAAGAAAAATTTCTATATAGTTCAGTTTGTTTAAAAAAATTGCCAAAATATTTGAATATATGTGCAGGTAAAAATGAAGTTACTCTTTTTTACAGTAGTATCCGGTTAAACGCACGATACTTGGGAGGCTCACATAGCGTGCGTTTAGGAGATGCGTGCATTTATAGAAAGAAGTGAAAATTCCTAGATCTAGTTACTTCCCTTTAAATTAAAACCAGAGAATAAAAACCAAATTGTTTCCCTGGACCATACAAATGTTTGTCTTGTAACCTAGTGGTGTATCACTGTGATGTATGTAAGCTGATTTGACTTAGCAATTATCGCATTGCAACCATCCAACCATTTGTTGACCAAAGACTGAAAGAGAGGGGGGGGGCAACAGGGAGGGGGGAGGCGGGGTTGAGCTGAACACTACAAGAGCTATTAAAGGCTAGCCTACGACAGTTTACGTTGCCTGTAAGTTGGGCGTATGGGCGCAATTTATGTTGCATCATGATATCGCTTGTTTTGCTCTAAGGTCTACACAAACCATCCCCACACGACAGGCCTTTGTCCACCATTTACCCTCCAAGCCTCCCTCTTCATGCTCCTGCCCCAAGCCTTTCCAACCCAAAACATGCAAATATAGCATTGTAGTGATGACAACAAAGGAAAATGAGAATCCCTGCTGAGTGATTCTGGCTTTTTTCGCACGTCTCAGTGGTTGTCTGATCCACTAATTTGTACCGATTTCATTATTCATAGCGTGCGTTTAGACGATGTTGTGTGTGTTTAGGGTATACTGATCATATAGAAAAAAATCGGTCATGGCGATTGGGTGTTAGTTAAACCAAATCGTGCATTTATCTGACGTGCATTGAACCAGATACTACTGTACTTACTTTGTTGTTGAACCAGGAAGAGCAATTACCTTTTACTTAAAAGAAAGAAATTCAAATCCTGATCCAAATGCAAAATTAAGTAAAAAAGTCAAGGCGAGGTAGCTGGAATCCGGAAAAAAAAAAACAATGCTTGTCTAATGCTGTGAGCTCTGATATTTGTGGTTTTAATGGTGGATAGTGCTTGAAGGAATAGGTCAAGTTTGTGACTCCAAAGAGAGCACCTTTTTGAACAGGGAACAGGGCAGAGGTGTTATAAATAGACTTGCAACTGCTAGTTGAGAAAACATTTGAAAGAATGGTTAAAGGAGTGATTGTTGCATCAACTGCCACACTTAATTGCTTATCTATCTCGCATCCCTTTGGACTTAATTTTGAGTTGGAGAGTTATTGGTTAACAAAAATTCATTTAGCTCTCACATTATAATCCAGAAAATTGCATAGATTTTAAAACATTTATTTGTCTCGCATTCTGTCCAAATGAGCCGTAAGTCGAATGGCTTAGTTTGATATAATTATATATATAGGCTTTAGAGGTTTGGTGTTCAGAAGTCAAATTTTTAAAAATTTCTCCCTAATCTGAAATTTCACAAGTCCTAACCCTGCCGACTTCAAACACTTATAACTTAAACAGGAGCGTGATAGAGCTTTTCAAAAACTTTCAATGCTATTTTCTCCCTTATCTGAAATTTCTCAAGTCCTAACCCTGGCCAATTCAAACACCTATAACTTCATACAGGAGCATGATAGAGCTCTTCTGGGGTGTGTGTGTGTNNNNGGGGGGGGGGTACTTGAAAGTAGAGAAAATATGCTTTTCATTCATACCTATACATGACTGCCCTCCATTTTCGATTGATGCCTCATTTTGACTGGTTACAAGACATTCTAACTTGAACAATCCAAAGAACAAACATGTTTTGGCTTTCTGTTGATCACAGCACATTATAGCAATGGGTTATTGAAGTGTGACCATATGCTTTTATTTACCTTTGGATGACTTACGCACATATTATCTATTTAAGAGGTTTTACCTGTACAGTGGAGTCTGCTTAAGATAAACCCATGTTTAAGAAAAACTTTGAGTTAAGATTAACTAGATTTTTTTATTCCTTTTATATTATGACACTGCTTAATATAAAGTGTGGATAAAATAAACTTTTTTATTTGGCCCAGAGGGGTTTATCTTAAGAGGATTACACTGTACTTATATTTTAAACTTGGGGGTCATTAAGCTATGGGAAAAAAATATGAAAAATTAAATAGTCTCATACCTTTCCATACTCTTCCTGGATCAACCTCTAGAGCATTCAGGGCCATGACCAGGGAAGTGATGCCACAGTAAGCTATCTCATCCTGAGTTCGGTACTGAGCCATGAGCTGATTGTGAAAGAAATTTTTTTATCTTTAATGTCACGTATTATTGTGGCAATACAGATTTTTTAAAATGTAATTACTTAACCCTTCCACCCTCTTTAATATCCTCTTCATTGAGCATTAAGGAGCCCAGTCTTCCATTTTGATTTCCTCTTATTTACAAAATTTACTGACCATGATCAGGATTTTTTTCTTCTATTACAATCTATATGACGAGCCTTCGTAAAAATTTCAAACAGGGAAAAGTTAGATTTTACATTTCTTAATAGACTTCAATAAGATATAATTTATTTTTAAGAAAGAAGGAGGGGGGGTCTTCTATAAATAGAAAAAGTTTCTTTTAGCTTTTAACTCTCAATTCAATAGCTAATATTATGGAATATATTTTAGTCACCTAGTGGTAAATGTTATCTTTATAAGGAGACACTATTATTTTATAAGGCATCGTCTTTAAGGTATATGAGCCCATTTGAAAGAGAATAAGACATGTGAAATGACTACTGCAGGAAAAAAAAAACTCCCTAAAAATAATAATGTAAGCTTTGCTTGGTGTCATAAATTGAACAACATCAAAGCTGCAACCAGGCAATATAACCACCATAAAGAGTCATTTAGTCTTTTGCATTGCAATACACTGAACTGTAAACTTTGTTAGGCTTGACATGTCATTTAGTTTAATGTCAACTACTTCGACAAATCCTCTAGAATTTGTGAAAGCAATGAGCTCCTTTTCAAGCAAAAATATAAAATCAATAAGATGATATTATTTTTCAACTTGCTGATTGACGCTTTGTTTTTTAGTGTGTTTTTTTGTTGTGCATAATGTCTACATATGAAATCAGAAATGTTGTGAACTTGTACTTAAAAGATGTCAAACATTCTGTCATTAAACAAATATGACATTTTTTAAGCTTAAAACTTTATTTTTTCTTCTCACAATACTAATGTATAAAAAAATTGCATAAAATTAACAAACCTTAAAGACTAAAAAAAACAAAGTGTTAGTAGCATTTTACAAATACTCTAAAAAGTATTTTAGTCATATTAAGGGATTATGAAAATTGTTGGACACACAACGAGCAGTATATATACATGTATATATATATATGGGTTTTTTAATGACGAAAGTTAGCTAAAAAGGCTGGTAAAAATTAGCCTCTATACTACTTCTACCTTTTTCTCTTGTGTAGGTCTATGAAGTGGATATGAGTTTATCTGAATGTGAAGCTAGAGCTTGAGCAGAACCTACGATCTGAACATGAAACACAATGGGCCAGTTGTTTTTTTTTTACGTGAACTTAACATTCTCAGTAACATATACTTATATACATATATATATATATACTGTCATTGTCAGTGTGATCTATGTGATTACATGAACATAGGATGATTGAAATTTAATAGAATCGTGTCGTAATACAAAAACTGAAGGTTCAGGACATGCATCTAAAAGTTTGAGCCAATCACTGAACTTTATGAAATAAATCAGCTCAATTTTACTTTCATCTGGTCCTATAGAGACTTGAGAGATATTGAGGGCAGCTGGATTCAATCTGGCCCTTCAAGAGGAAAAAAATGGGAACACAACAAAGTCCAAAGAAATGGGCTTTTGCTGCTGAAAGTTATGACAACTCAGAGGAGAAATGGAAATTAGTCAGGAGTTGAGAGCAAAAACAACAGTTTCATGTGTTACTGGGTGTCTGCCATAGGGGATCTTGGCTACACCTTATGTTTTTCTCATCACCTCACCTCCCTCCAAACCTCACCAACATTTTTCTTGTTTTTGGCCGTGGCAAAGCTGAAGAACAGAAAAAGTGTGAATTAGGGGATTTTGCACTGGCAAGATCTTTTTTCAATACCTGTGTCTGCACAAAAATATTATTCACTAAAAACTTTCATTTGAAGAGATTAGTTGTATTATCAATCCGCTATGGCACTTTGCCACACCACACCACAAAATATGTTCGTGTACTCACTTTCACAAGAGTCAACATGATTTATGAAGTATAAAACTATTTTTTGCAAATTACAGAAAAAAAAACATGATTTAATTTACATTTTTTCCATTCAATCAAATCTATTTTTTTTTTATAAACAATTGCTTTGGGAGCAAAAAACTAACCTTGAAGAAGCATTCCATGTGGCCGGAAGCCAAGGCTTCTGAGAAAATCTCTTTTCCTTTAGAAGATGTAAAGTCAATACATGACTCAGGGAGGGGCCTTCTGTAGAACTGCTTTGCAGAAACGCCAGTATTTGGCTTGTGTGTCTCTTTAAGTGTCAACATTTTGTCTCTGGAATTTCTAGATTATAAGAAGAAAAAGAATTTATAAAATGTTGTCAGTCTATTTTTATGTAAAGGTGGTGAAATTTATCAACATAACTCATACAGCAATATAGCTGAAAGCTTTAAACAGCTTTTATCGTACAATTAATTAGGTCCCATAAAATGAGATAAATGTTGTTTTAAATAAAAGACTTTTTTTTCTTGCCGAATTCTACTCAGTTGTGACCAAAAAACGTGTTGTAGGCTTCATCTACAGAGGACATCTCACAGTATGATAGTTCAAACCTCTTGGGAATGGACAAAGATTTTGAATTAAGAGCATTTGAATTCTAACTAAGAATTAGGTTGATGTTTATTTTTTTTTTTAATCTATTTTCTTCTGCATCAATTAAATTGGCACATCCTCTGTGACATGACTGTTGCAAACATTAATAAACTCATAAATCTAAGGGTCAGACACTTTTTTGTGGTTGACAAATCCAAAGAGGAAGAAGAAACCCCGTTCTTAGAAAACAGTGAATTATGAGAATTTTAAATCATCAGATTTCGATTTTGGAGGTTTCTTACTGTATTAAGTCTCATTTCAGTTTTTAAGCAAATAAAAAAAAAAACTTTTTTGTTTAGTCTTCCAGCTTGCATATACAGGCACGTGATTGATTTCACTAATGTGTTTGAAGAAACCTACAGTAACAGCAGGGGTTTGAAAGTGTATAAACATAAGTGGTTGTAGTTTCACAAGATATGAAGATCACAAAATGATATGTACTGTACAGTTGTTTCTCTTTTTCAATGCAAAGGAAAGCAGGTTCTTGACCAATTCAAAACTTTCTTCTGGATTAAATCCACAATTTATAAAAAAAAACACAAGAGCAGAAGTTTAAAATCGAATGGAACTTACATCAATTTTCACTCATTAATGCCGGTAACGTTTAGCTCATGACTCTGCTACAACAAATGCAAGTACGAATGTCACTGCATGCTTCGCAGCTGTGGTTAGATGTGATACACAGGTATGGCTGGTGAAATAAAATTAGAGGTTTGTGAGACAACAACAAAAATGTTAATAAAATTTTCATAAATTTAAGCTTCTTCTCAGAGGGGTCAAACTCAAAGAGGTGGACCCAAGAGAGAAAGAAACAGATTACATATGGTTATAAAGAAAACCAAGTACCTGGAGAGAGAAGCACAGAGAGTGAGACCAGAATTTTGCTAATACAGGAAAGAAGAGAGAGACAATTAAAGGGAATTGCAAAAAAATTTTCTTCAGGTGTGTAAAAAAGTTGAAAGGATATTTTTTAATAGTATTGAACATTCTAGAGTAGAAGTTCCTTTAAACTTCCAAATAGTATTAAAAGAACAAATAAATAAATGATATATATGTACATTATGTATACCTGAGGACAAAACAGATAGCAATTTTTAAGTCTTGAAAGTTCAGAAAAATATGCTCTTTTCAATATTGTTTTTAGGAAGTTTTTAATTATTACACTTAATGAAAAAAAAAGGAGGCAAGACCAATCACAGGCATTTTTTGTAGCTTGTGATGTGTTGTCATTTAAGTTAAAATGATTGCTTGTGATATCACTTCACCCCCTGATGATTAGATTTTATCTTTATAAATGTGTTTTTGATGAGCTACACCAATCTCTTTTTCAATATACTGAAGCTACAACAATACATGTATCTCAGCGCACAACAGACTTGGAGCTCAAATTGATGTCTTTTTAAATTAAACCTACATTGGTCAAGGAGTTCCAGGAGTCAAACATTGAAATCATAGCTTCCTTGGGTGAAAGTTTTATCATTCAAGGTTGTTTGGATACAAGGTAAAAGTAGTCATGAGCAATGGCTATGTTGACACAATAGTCAGCGTAGTCACAGAAAAAAATAATTGCACGAGAAACTTAAGTGGTGCCTCACAGAGACATGAAAGAGGATAAAAATATAACTATGCAATCAAAAGAATGGAAAAATAATACAGGAACTGATATAATATAATTTTTAAATGAAATTATTTCCAATTGAAGACTTCATATAAATTTGTTACCGGTACTTGTCTTGAGACCAGTAGCAATGAGCCCGATAACAACATTAATTTAGCACAAAAAAAAAAAACGAACATTTTTTAGTAGTTTTATTTCTCGAATTTATTATTAATCAAAACATGCTCTAAATCGATATCTTTCCACAAAATTTTAATGACTTCAAAGACTTTTCAATGGCTAGAAACTATAAAAAATGCATTTTTCAAAATACCACAAACATATAATTTGAAAACTGCAACATCTTACTCATTTGTCGTGGTTATCAGATATTAGTAGTCCAGTTTTTGTAAAAACAAGGATTTAACATCTTGAGTTCACACTGAGTCACTTCATCTACTTTTATCTGAATTATCATTATAAAGCTACAAAAAAGTGAAAAAAAACCACTAGTTTATTACAAATAATGTATAGAATATGAATGAAATCTTACATTTAAATAAGATATTTGTCTCGCATTCTGTCCAAATGAGTCGTAAATAGAAAGGCATAGTTTAGAGATATAGGCTTTTAAAGTTTAGTGGTTGTTCATAAATCAAAATATTTTTATGTTAAATATTTAAGCTAAAACCATTTCTAAACAGTTTTCACACCAAATTGATATTCAAATTTCATTTTTAAGGTGTTTAATATTAATTAGTATGATTGCTAGGGCCTCAATACGTCTAAATTTTAAATGCTGTTTTCTCCCCTCTCTGAAATTTCACAATGATTGATTGATTGAAGGGTATTTTTACAAGCCCAATTCCACTTCAAAGGTGCTCTCAGGGCTTGGGTCCCAATGACAATTTTACGGGCTGCCACCCAGAGACTAGCGGGGATACCATGACTTAGCCTCAGCCGGTCACATTATACTGACACCGACCCAACCAGTAGGGGCCCGGACTGTGCTTGGCTGTGTTTTGAACCCGCGACCTCTTGGCCACGGAACGAAGCCACTACCAACTGAGCTATCTAGGCCCCCCTGAAATTTCACAAGCCCTAACCCTGTTGACTTCAAACGTCAATAACTTCATACAGAAGCATGATACTTTGATAGAGCTCTTCTGTTTGTTGTATTTGAAAGTAGAGAAAATCAGCTCTATTGTGATACTAATAACTGACTACCTTCCAATTTTGACTTAAGACTCATTTGGACTGGTTGCAAGACATTTAGTCTCTGTTTTACATTTAATGAGGGCAGATCTAAAGCTGAGCTAAGCAAGAGTGGAGATGGGTGAAGAACAAAAAAGAGAGAGAAAGAAAGAGGATGTGGACAATGATTAAAAGGAGGATAAAATGGTACTTACATGGAGATAAGAAGAGAAGGCGTTGAAAAGAAACTCAGAGACAGAACATTAGCTGCAGACACGCTAAAGGGTACACTCATGGTTTAAGCCAAAAGGGATGGTCGGAGAGGAAGAGACAGACAGCCATCACCAAACAGAGCCAGAGAGAGAAAGAGAGAGAGTGTGATGGTGTGCGCGTATGTGTGTTTACAAGCACAGCCAGAAATAACCTTTGGTTCCCTTGACTCTTGTCCTTGTCCTCCAATTCTTATTAGATTAAATCTTACAGATATTTTTTTTCAAAGTCCCCTATGAATTTTTTTGTTGATTTTGTTCATAATTTGATTGTCCTTCATGTCTTCCTACTTTTTTTTTGCAGCCTTCATCTCCTCATTTTTCTTTTATAATTCTCCATTTCCTCTCCTTCATCCTTCACCTTCTGTTCCATTGCCGACTTTACCACTGGCTCCTCCTTCTCTCTGTCCTTCTTTTCTCATCCGCTTCCTCCTCATCCTTCTTCTTTTAGAATTCTGAACAACACTTGTATATGCCCTTTGTGAAAAATTGAGAGTCGAGTGTCGTGTTGCAGCTTAAGAGGAAAACAAGTAAAAACAAATTACAGATGACACATACACAAAGACATGACATATGATATGTATGGATTAAGTAAGTGGGAACCAACCAACCTACCTACCTATCTATCTATCTATCACTCTTTCTCTCTCGCTCTATCTTTACATCTCTGTTTGTACTTGTCTATATGTCTCTTCCTCTGCCATCTTCTCTGTTGGCCCAAAACCTGTTTTAAAATTTCTACAACAAGATTAACCTTGATTTAACATATTACTGTATAACTAGATCTTTAACTATATCTATAGCAGGGCTTTAGTAATAAATACCTGTATGTAGATTTGATTTTTAAGTAGCTGAGTATAGTTTAGTTAGAACTACTAGTACTACAATATTATCTAGAAGTAGAACAGATGAGAGGCATATCATATTGATCTGATTGGCTGGAGCTGAATGAGACATGACGCCAGAGCTCTCTATCGGACTTCCTCAAAAATAGCCAAGTGGACTCCTTTTGAGCTTATCTAGGACAATATTTTGTTTTTTTTAGCTTCTCAATCATTAATTAGCGTATTTTGTAAAAAAAATCAAAATCAGGAAAAAAAAAAGATTTCTCCATGATTTAGCCTCAAAATGACCAGATTTTCGTGCATGTCTCTAGAATAGTGCATTACCCTTCTTATCAANNNGGGGGGGGGGGTAGCCATCATCTGAAACCACAGCCGTTGACAAATAATTTCTTTATCATGGCAGAGGTGGTTTCTGCATCTCTACTATAAGAACATTGCCAGCATAAAAGGCACTGCACTCTGTTTCTGATGGTGGGGTCACTCTTATGTAGTTACTTTATAGGCATTGTGATTCCCACATGGTATTGGTAGTATTGGTCATTGCAGGTAATTATAATTTAACTTTTTATATGCCTAGCCTAGATTGGAATTCCATGGACAGAAGGAAAAAAGACCATCAGAAATGATAGGCCTAGGCCTGCATTATCTTACAAGAGAAAGAGAGAGTGAGAGAGAGAGAGAGAGAGAGAGAGAGAGAGAGAGAGGAGGAGGAGGAGAAGGAGACGGTTTGTGCATAAAAAGAAAGAGAAAGGGTTAGGCCTACCCAGAGATGCGCAGATGCTCGACACTTTTTAAAAATCAATGTATACAGAAAGGCTGAACAAATAAGGACTTAAAAAGATTTAAAGCAAGAGATGGAGAAAATAAGGGAAGGGTGCAGGAGAGAGATGGTAATCGGTGAACAGTTACAGTGTCTTGAGATTAAAAACTGGTGAGTATTAGCATTTTCAGAGCAGTTTTTAAAGATTTCTTGGAAACGAGGTTCTTGCAGCAGGGGCATCAATGCTATTTATCTCTCACTCCTATAGACGCCATCTACCTAGTACAAGTAGGAACAATCTCATTAGGTTTCTTTTGTATGTCTTGGTGGTGTGCGTGCGTTTGTGTGTGGAACTGGAAGATAATGCCTACAAACTTACAGCCAAGTTAGGTCCTATAGGAAAGCGCTTACATTTTAAACGCAGTCTAATTCTTTTCCAGGGTGGAATACCAGTAATCTAGGCCTACCCGTGAATAATCAACAAGCAGAGAGGTAAGTGACAGATCAAAATCAGTATAAATACATTTCCGATTTTGTTGTTTGTAATATGCAGCTTTGATGCAGACGTACATTCTATGAAAACACAATAAAAAACAAAATGACATCGAGAAGGCCTAAAACCTTTAATCTTAATCATCAGGATTTCCACACCAAACCTGGGGGCTAGGCCTACTTATTTAAACGAAATTGCAGGTTTTTGACTGAGGAAAGTCTATATTATTAATCTTAATAAAATGAATAAGCCATTTATAGTTAAATACTTACTGTGGCGTTCAAAAGTTTATCCAAGTATTATAATATATACTTTGTAATAATTATAATAACTGAGCATTTCACAATTTTGTTTGTACAATCAATTAAAAACTGTTCCTACCCACGATTTTTCAACATTCCGGCTGCCATTTAATGTACATTCACATGTTGCAGCTCTGAGGTCAGACGTAAAAAGTTTAACCCTAGATTTTAGGCACCAAAGCAAGGCCTCTCCTGTCAGCTAAATACGTTAAATTGCCTTTTATTTCGTTATTGATAAATTTACCATATATTAGAAACAATGTATGGCTTACTATACTATCCATTAATTACAGGTTTTTTTTCAGAAAAGATTGTTGTACATACAATGCTGAGTGCAGCACAGAGTTTTCAATCCTTCAATTATTATTATGGAGATAATTTATAAAATTCATGGCTTTTTAAAAGGCAAAAACAGGTTGTCAAATTTTCAAAATGGCAGTCATGTAATAATGTTCAAACCATGCAGACAAAATTAAAATGCTCTTTTTTAACATTGATTAAGTGCTTTGTTTGAAATTATGAAATATTGTTACTGTAATTCAAATTCCATAGATATAGGGAGTACCATTTTTTAAATCCATTGGCCTTAGTTTTAACAGTTCAGATCAGATAAGGTGATTTTCATTGCTGTTCAGAATACTCACAATATTGTGAGCCTCATCCATCAACTATCACGCCGTTAGCTCAGCTGATGAAACACCGGACTGGTGATCAAGAGTCCTAGAGATCTATACTAGACCAGAACCAAGTACCTGTATGACTCTCATGCTCAAGACAATTTGATTTGGACTGTTGTGTAAAAATGATCTATAGATCTCTGAATGCATGTACCGACCTTGCCTTCCTTTACCGCAATTGAAAAAAGTATTTACAGATCTAGATGAAATATGATTTTATAAGATAATAAAGTACAAGACGGTTTCTTTTCTTCAGTAGCAAAAAAAAATAATTCAAGTTTAGGGTTGCTCCCCTCTGCCGAATTCCTTCCATTACAAGTACTCTTTACCAGTTTAATGTATACATCCCTTCATTTTATTTTCATCAATGAAGTAAATTTAATGAAAAATAACTCGTACTACAGAACCCTTTATTTCTAGATTTTAAACATCTGATAAAATTTGTTAACACAAAAATATATCTAGATCTAAATGTAAATTATAAATGGCTTAGCTAGGGTGGCACCTTTATGTTTTTAAAAATCTTCCAAAGAGGCCTGCATTAATGTCCTTTTTCAGTCATTTATATGTAGATCTATGAGGTGGTGTCAACTTTTAATTTTATAAAGGTAGATCTAGATTAGATCTACAGAGTGACGATGTAACAATTAACACTGCCTTTAAACTTTAAGTTGACCTGTAAATTTGATAGAACAATTTTTCAAATTAAACTAGGATTTATAAATATTTTAGAAAATAGATCTATAGGAATCTAGAACTTGTAGAGGCAGCTTGCCTTCGAATCTTCTAGATTCTAACATTAATTTCTTAAGAGATCTAGAATCCAGATCTAGATTTTATACGTATGTTATGTATTGATGTAAATTAGGGGGAATCTATAATCCAGATCTAGACTAGAGTCTAAATCTAATTCTATATAAAATCTAGATGATTATTGCCTAGATTAAGGTATGATATCTAGATCTAGATCTAGATCTCGAACAAAATCGAGATTTTAGTAGCCAAGGCCTACCTTACTATGCTCTCGGCTGCTCCAATAAATTAACGCCAAACTGTGATCCTGTGTTGTGACTTGTGATGTGAGCAAACCGAGTTTAAAAGACTACTTCTAACAAGTTCTAAGACTAGATCTAGATTACTATTTTTAGAGGAAGTCAAGATGTGTGTGAGCGGAAAGCTGCGCGTGTGTCGGCATTTCATCATCATTGGCCGAGAAGACCTCAAAAAATGAAAAAAAGGGGCTTGGCCTAGACCACTCTCTGGCTTGGCCAAAACGTCTACGGCAGGCCCAACCTAGGCTAAGCTGAGTGGTTACATTTTTGACATTTTTGTTGCTCCACTGCGCTAGTAAGTTTATTGACCTATCTGCTGATCCGTAAACCAGTGATCTATTTATAGTAGCTAACTGCCGCAAACTCTTTTTCAGCAATGTCAGTTCCTTTAATTAACAAGTGTAGCGATTTTACCTAAATTCATCCATTGATAGCCTAGCAACCACTTGCGGTACGGTAGCCTAATATATCTTAACTGAAAAAGCCCATAAAAACAATAAAGAGCGTTTTTATACTGCATAATTAACTAATGCTCTTCACACTTCACGTGAGTTCCCGAAGGACCACTACCCTTCAAATTACCTTCAGAACTCACAGAGAAGTAGCAGGTAGCCTAATAAGGCGCGCACTCACATTGACAAGTTCTTAAACTGCCCATGATAGCTGCTAGTCTTTCATTACTCCTGAGTGCGTCAAAGAAATGTGTGTATAGGTAATAAGTATCCTTTCTCTAGAGCTAAACGTCGACCTGCGCAACCAGAGGCTCGGACTCCGGACCTCTCGGTCCAAAAGTCGAGCATGTGGACCTACTACAGACTAGACCACGGCGACACAAAATGAAGAAGGGACCACGTCCACTAAACACTTAATGTTCTTGTGAATGTAGGTTACGGTATGGGCGGCTATGATTTGATAATCTACCTATAGGCCTAGTTCGAACATGGCTGTAAAGATGAATCCAAGTCAATTCCTTAACCTTTTTAAAACTACTAAAAAATCCCCTTAAAATTGGATTAAACGATAATACCGAAGTGAAGATAAACTTTAGGCTTATTATCGCGAGCTCCACTGCAGTCTGAGATTGACATAGTCACTTAAGTTTCGTTTTTAACAATATTATTTAGCGCTTAGCACAATGCGGGTACACAAAAGTTGTCATATATACAGGTATCTATAATTTTATAAGCAGTATTAAATAATAGGAAAATAATACACTCATTAGGCTATAAAAAACTAATTATATTTGGAATAACAAACTTCATACTTTTCCTGGCTTCCAACGACACGCTTGGATCTGTTGCACAAAGAGAAATACGATGAGAAAAAAGTCTTTTCCTTCTCTTGAAGTTGATTCACTGGCGGTGTCATTCCGACCCGAAATAGACAGACGGTCATACGTTGTCTAGACCCGTATTTTTTCCAGACAAGATGACCTGTCCAGATTTTAGGGTGACTGAGTGCCCAGTGCTAGTGGCCTAGATAAAGCCAAATGACCGATTATCTTAGGACTCACAATCTCACATCCTTGATAAAGTCAAGACTCTTGAGCGATTCGGGACGATGTTTCTTATCTGTCTAAAGTTAATCTCCTATGACAAAACTCGGTTAGCTCAGTAACAAGTAAAAGTAACAACTTACATGTGAGCGTATTGCTTTTGTTTTGCTGGCCCAGTTTTTGTCTCTTGAAGAATTTCATAACCAAGAGAAGATAACCATTTTAAGGCGCGGGCTAACTTTGACGAAAATGAATTTTCTTTCTATCTGCGTATCAGTCTATCTATTTATCAATTTATCTACCCATTCATCCATCCACCTATAAACCTACCTACCTACCTACCGGTCTATTTATCTGTGTGTGTGGATGTATGTAGGCTACCATGCATTTATGTTTGCCCGTCTAGTGTCTATCTGTCTGCCCTCGCCTCTCTCTCTCTCTCTCTCTCTCTCTCTCTCTATCTTTCTCTCTCTCTCTTTCTCTCTCTCTAATAGGCTATAAAAAGGAAATTCACAACCTATCACTCCGTGAAAGAAGAAAAAAACAATACAACCATAATACATTTCGGCTTTATTTTACTGCCTTCTTCAGAAACAATACACAACACAATGAAGATATAAAACATTTCCGGATTTGAACTAAAGACAAGATGACGTTGTATGTGAAGACATAATGGGATTATCCGTTGCCATTGACTCAACTTTCTTAAATTATGGCCCAAATGGCTAAAAATCTACTTGTCTGTCTTTAAAGCTCATAATGAAATAGGACACCTTATTTGTTGATGTCCAAAAATAAGGACGCCATCTTTGATAATATATTCAAAAGTAACATTAGAAAACATCATGTTCAATGCAGTTGAAGAAGTTTAGGAGGGTCGGAATCAGGCGAAGTTTGTGACATTTAACGTAAAATAGATGGTAGTGGGGGGAGGAGGGGAGGAGGCGTTGTTGGTATTACCTAACATCATCCTTAATAACTCTTTGCTCCCTCTCCCCTTTGTTTATCTTAAGCTGTCATTCTCCACGTATCCTTTATATTTGTATTAATACTATTACCATCCAAAACTCGGCCTCTTAATAACGAATGATCTAAAATGTCTATCAGCCAAATGGATGTAGGGCCTTCATGTATGCAGGCATGAGGTCTCATTCTGTCTCTCCTTCTCCCTTACTCTCATCCACTGTCCCTCTCTATATCTGATTATAGACTAATATGAAACAGCTATCTCTATGACATTGTCTGTCTCATTTTCAAATTATCCATGTTATGTGGTTTTCTTGGTCCAAAGCAATGTCCCTGTCATTATCGGGAGTGAAACGACGGGGTTTGAGGAGGAAGGCAGGGAGGGGCAGGATCAAGTACTATGGAGCTGCCCGGGAGATTGGGAAAGATGTTTGGCTATCTAGGTTAATGCCTTGCGGTGTCACTGTTTGGGTTGTTCTGATTTCAAATGTTTCTTCATTTTGGAGATCTATCATGTCTGTGTTTTTTTTAATTGGTCGATAGGTGTGACTTGAAAGTGGCTGGTGTTGTGTTCGGGTAGATTAAAGTGAAGGCCGACTGCGTCGCCTCTTTGGTTGTTGATGTTAGAAATGTGTTAAAGCGTTTAGCCGTTTACGTAGCCTTTGCGATGTGAGACCTAAGTATTGCTTTTGTGAATTCTACTTCAGTATTTAGATCTCTCTCTCCCTGTCTGTATGTCAATTTGTCTGTCTATCTGACTAACTCTCTCTCTGTTTCTCCTACATATCTCTCTGCGTCTTTATGTCTGTCTGTCAGTCTCTCTGTCTGACACACACGCTTTCTCTCTCTTTCTCTGCGATGGTTTCCGTGTGTCTTCTTTATTTGTTTTCCAGTTTTCTTCTCTGCGTTTCTTTTTTCCTCCTTGGTTCTATTGTCTATGAAATCTCCCGGTTGGCTAGTTGTAATTTTGGTAATCGGTTTTCATTTAAATTTAAATGTTTGTTTTAAACTTTTGTTCGCCATTTTTCATTTGAATTAATTCTTTTTAGTTCCATGCATTTAAGATCTCTTCTTTCAACTGTTAGTGTTACTATCTACTTTTCTAACCCTCCGCGCCAATGAGTCGCGAGGGGGGCCCTCTACAATTACCGGTCCTCATATTAGTTATAAAACCATCCTTCGTCACTAGGTCAAAAGGGTGTGCAAAGTCTCTTCTAATGGTGACATTTTGTCAGTGGTCGTGCCTTATCTTATGCTGGAAAGTAAGAGAGAAGCTTTGAAGTAATTTTCATGACTCTTAACTATTGAGAGTGCTAGAAGAATTCTGTTAGGTATGGTGTATTTAGATTACAAGCACGAGGGGGGGGGGGGGCTTGACAGTTTCAGTTTTCCTATCACTGTTTTTTGGACACTTTGGGGGTCGAAAGTTAAACAGAAATACCCCACTTAGATTAGATATACAGAATTTAGCCTTGGCTGTTTCAGTTTTCGTATAACTGTTTATATAGGAATCGAAAACTAGACATAAATTTGGTCTTGATTGTTCCAGTTTTTTGAATAACTGCTTTTCAGACCCTTTGATGCAACATGTCGCTTGATATGAGACAATTTCCAACAGTTTTCCCTTTTTTTATTATAGAACTTAAAATTAAACTCAAAGTCTATGATAAAGTGATGCCATATATATTTGTTATATTATGTTATAGGTTTTGGGGTAAAATAACATAATTCGTAGAGTGCTCTACTTAGGGAGCGTCATAATTGTTACATGTATATACTGACCGCCAAAAGAAACGCAACATCGAATCTTCAATATATATTATTGAAAACTGCAAATGATTAAATGAGGCATGTGATACATCATTTTAAAGGTTATTTATTGCTTTTCCAACTCAAAAGAACGCTACGTTCATCGGTGGTCTCTGAGAACGAGGAAATTAGTTAAATGAGGCATGTGATACATCATTTTAAAGGTTAT
>BMAT01012378.1:104357-119837 GCA_019649035.1 Elysia marginata
TAAAAGATATGCTAATTCCTTAAACTGATTAAACGTTAACCTCTGAGGGTGAAAAAAAAACCAACAAAACAATTGTCATCTTTGTTTTCTTTAGGTCCATCACAAAAAATGATTCCATTGATTTGTACAAAAATAACAATGATTGTATTTTATAATTAATTCAAATTCAATTGCTTTGAGCAAGTCAACGTCAGCAGCTGCTGATAGTTGCTGCTACCAAAACCTTCTTTCTCCCATCATTGAGACATATGAATTAATCATGAGTTTGTATTGAATATAATTATTATGCATATGGAGATTTCCCTTTGGCTACCTAGTCCATCAGGAAAAGAATTAAAAATAAAATGATGAATGACCTATATTTTCCTCTCTTTCCCTTATAGGCTATTAGGATGGGTTTCAACAAAATAAAATTGTGATTCAACTATATTGGGAAAACTGCAAGCAAAACGGCACAAAATCTGCTCAACAACTGCTTAAAAACCTTTAAAAAAATGAACAAACTATGTGAATTTGGCATTTTTGTGCTACATCTCTTTGATGAATCAATGATAAAAAGATATTATTTGAAAATATTATGTTAACTTAAAATTTTTTTTTTTTTTAGAATTTATGAAAGCATTGAGTTGGTAATCAAAAGAAGTTTAACTTCAGCAGATCAATCATCAAATCAGCTTAAAAAAAGGGCAAACCATAACCATAATGATTAAAAAAAAAAAAAATAAGGCAAAGGCCACTGCAAGTAATTATGATACTGAATATCTTTTACAACAGTTAATATCCATCCTTGAGAAGACCCTTGCAATGGTACACTTTCAGTAAAACAAAACAAACGAACAGAAGGATAAATAAGTTAATTTTTGTTCAGTCAATTAACAAAACTCATATGGAATCAATTCATCAAATGTCACATATATATACATATATCAAAAAAGTACCAACAGACTTATGTAAAAAGTTTAGCAAAAATATCTTCCTGGTCTCATTCTTGCCAGACAGTTATTGAAATAAATACATGTTTGCAAGTCATTTATTGTAAATCAGGCACAAGTCATTTTGAAGGTGAACAAAAATGTATATATCAACTTGCGATATCCACATATATATTTCCCATTACATTCTCTTGGTAAAAACTCCATAGGAAAAAAAATATTTTTGACTCAAACAGTCTTTGCAAGTGTTTCTCAACACCCAGTTTACTGTATTTTTGTGAGTGTTCGTGACCTTTTTGAAAACGAAGTTCACTACTAATTTTTACTATCACCAGATGTAAGAAGAACTATTTATTCTGAGGACGTTGTTATTGACGCATCCTGCGTTGATAGTGCCAAGCGCTATTGACGCATGCTGCGAGAATAACACCGGGTGTTATTCTCGCAGCGTGAATGAACGCCCCTTGGCCTAGACTACCTTTGTTCCCCATCTGGAATTTTAAGTCAACTCTTGCTTAAAGTCAATGCGGTTTTCGGTCCCGAGGTGATGACTTTATCAGGATTCCACTGTTTATCATATTAGTTTAAATTGAATTTTTATGAATTTTATTTGAGTTGTTCTTTTTTCAGTTTCAATTTTACTCCTCTTAATACTTTGTGTATAGGCCTACCTACTATAAACTGGTATTGGGCCAAGTTTGCATGACAAGAAAATTGTTTTAAGTGCTACTACCTTAAGATGTTCTGAAAAACCTAATCATGAGTTTGTTTTCTGTTATTTGGTGTTCCTGTTGGCCTGTTTTTGTGATGTCTGCATGCTTTGTGTTTTGATCTGAAATGTTGGTTTGAAAAAGTGTGTACATGTGTTTGCTTGTGGGATATTGCTCTGCATTCTTTTCGTACATGTACAGCTCTTGTCTGTTTCAAACTGCATTGTATTTTTAAGGGCCTCCCTCTGTCTTTTTTCTTCTCTGTCTTGTCTCAATGTTGGATATAAAATTGCTTTAATTCAAGTGATATGTCACAGTACAAGTAAAAAAAAAAGAATAAAAAATGAGGTTCAGTCACAACAGCAAAAGTCCAGAAAATTAGAGTTAAGTCTGTGTCATTTGAACCTGGATAATTTGAATAAATGCAGTCAGTCGTGATATTTTGAACCCCAATGGAGCTATTCAGAATTTGACTTACACATGTACCTGAAGTTTTAGATCTAGTATACTACATACTGTTAGTGTTACATGAAAGTATCAAAATTATAGTATAATTTAAAAGAGCACTAACTTAATATATTATAGTGCTAAATCCTCCCCAGGAGGGGGGGGGGGGGTCCCGATGGCCTACAGACAAGCAATGCTCATGTTGAGCCACACCCGAAATACTGCTTCATGCTCTCTTGAGTTAAGAAGATGCATTGGTTGGTAATCTAAAAGCCTTATTTTTTAAATGTTAAATTCGTGAAAGTCATGGAGTTAAGATTGATGCTCCTCTCGTAATTTCAAAAGATGCACTGGGATTGGATGGTAAAAGCCTGCACGCTATTTTAATTGTTGGTTCTCTCTATAATTCAGAGTATGCATTGGTTGGAAAAACTAAAAGCCATCAGCTGTTTTGATTGCTGCTTTTCTCCTCAACTCAGATAATACATTGACTGGAAAAAACCTGAAACTGTTTTAATAGTTGCTTCCATGTTGGGTTCAGAAGATACTTTGAATGGTAAAAACCTGCAGCTGTTTTGATTGTTGCTCATGTCTTGAGTTCAGAAGGTGCACTGGTGGGTAAGAATGTGCAGCTGTAGTTTTAATTGTTATTCCTCTCTTGTGTTCAGAAGATACAATGATTGATAAAACCCTGCAGCTGTTTATTTGTTGCTCCTCTCGTGAGTTTATAAGATGCACTGGTTGTAAAAGCCTGCAACTGTTTTAAATTGTAGCTCCTGTCTTGAGTTCATAAGATGCAGTGGTTGGTAAAAGCCTGCAGCTGTTTTAATTGCTGCTCCTCTCTTTAGTTCATAAGATGCAGTGGTTGGTAAAAGCCTGCTGCTGTTTCAATTATTGCTTCTCTCTTTAGTTCAGACGATGCAATGGTTGGTAAAAGCCTGCAGTTGTTTTGATTGGTGCTCCTCTCTTTAGTTCAGACGATGCAATGGTTGGTAAAAGCCTGCTGCTGTTTTAATTGTTGCTCCTCTCTTTAGTTCAGACGATGCAATGGTTGGTAAAAGCCTGCAGCTGTTTTGATTGGTGCTCCTCTCTTAAGTTCAGACAATGCATGATTTGATGGTGAAAACCCAATTGTTGCTCCTCTGTTGGGTTCAGAAGGTGCATTGGTTGGTAAAACCTGCACGTGGTATTGTTTTTCCTCTGTTACAGTGTTGCAGTTGGAAAATGGTCAATCTCTAGATAACCTCTAAGTCTATAATCGCATTAGTCCCAAGATGTGTCAATAACTTGGGCGCTATTCTCGCAGGATGCGTGAATAACAACCTCCTTATCCTAATTATTAAAAAACCATAACAGATTTTGCTCTTACAGTTGATATTAAACAGATTGAACTACACCTAATTACATACCCTGTATCTGTAACTAAGAAGTTCACCCACAATGTTGACCTCTTTCATGTATCTCTGGGGCTTATAAGGGGAAACCTTTTGGTGACCGCCATTGAATAATAAGAGACTTTATGCAAGTTTTTATTAGAGAACTTTCTGTATCAAACAAGCCCAAAGCCTTGTGTCTGCTGAATGGCCAACAAAAGCTTTTGTTTCAAGTTCTCTCTGGTAGTGTATTTAGGGAGGTCCAGCACATTAAAACAAGTATGAGCCACCGGAAGGAAATCTTCCCCACCACCCGTTGGTTGGATCGTCATCTGGTGAACATAAACCAAGAAAAAATGCCTTATTGTGAAAAAAGGAAAAAAAACCATTTCTTTAGTATCATATGATCCAATACTGTATAAAACAATAGAGGAGTAAAATTGTGAAGAACATTATTCTCAAGTTAGATGCTACCGGTATTGCCTAATGTATTGAAACTTCAAAACATCAGTAACTCCATTCTTTTATAAATTAAATTTATCTCAAACCAGATAGCCATACAAAACAGCGTTTGAGTCTATAGATTTTCTTCAGCATTATAGACTAAAAAGCGATCGCTTATGAGAATGTACTTGGTGGTGGAGATATCAATATTCATCCCCGCCTTTTCCATTAAAATTTTAAGTTACAACTTCTCAACATATTTTGCCGATTACAACTAGGCTCTTGACTTGCCAAAAAATAATGTGCGTTTGATGAGCCACTCCATGACAAAGTTTGCCAACTAAGATCTATGGCCAGTCGTCAAAAGTACTGGCAGAAAATCTTAACAAGTTGAACAGATAAAATCATACTCCTCCAACACACCCAAAAATTTTGATTATGAGTAGCCTATGCGTTTCTACCATTATCAAAACAATAACAACGCTAACAACCAGTATGATTAAGTGACAAATATTGATAGGTAACAAGTATTGATAGAATTTACAATCTCTAGGAAAACTAAAATCACAGCAAACTCAGATCTAGAAATTTAGGGGGAAAAAAAAGAAGACACCTTGACTAGTCTTGGATTTGTCATATCTATATATCTTAGCTGTATAGAAACTCAAAACTTATTTTACCTTCAAGTACTTCATACCAAATACTGGAATACGGTCACTGCCTGTCAGAAATACTGAAACAAAGAAAAATACAAATACAAACTAAATGATCTAATATTTATAATTTGGAAAAGGAAAAGCATTTTGACTATGTGCGGAAGACTTGTATTGGTACAATTGTTTAATAGATATTAGATATCTGCTGCAGTTAAAGTTAATATAACACTGGTTTTTTTTTTCTAGCAAATATCACTCTTATTTCATTCTTACAAGTGGAAGAAACTGTAATCGCACAAACTTATGCATTATGTTTAACCAAAAGTCCACTTCATTCTTTTCATCACAGATTGACTTGATTTAATTTTGTTTTGTTTTTTTTTTGCTTTGAAAATTGGCAGATAACTAAAGAAACAGCATGACACTTGCACAAGGTTTAGAGTGAAAAATGATGATTATAATATTAACAAGGCGAATAAATTCAATTATAGGCCTAGTATTTAACAAAAATAAATATAAATATGCCAATGGAAATAAAGATGTTAGATAATAATTGAAAAAAAAATAATACCATAATACTTGCAACAGTAATAAAAACGAAGATAACAACATTTATTATAATTGTGTTATCAACTATCATTATTGTAGAATCGACAGTCAGACAAAAATTCAATTCATGACCATAGTAGATTTTCACAGCTCTCATAGGTCTAGCGTCCAGGGTGAATGAGTCGGTTGTAACAACTTTCACCTTCAAAAATCAAAGGCCTTACTATTTTGAACAAGACAATTGTGTAAGCTTTCTTATGTCAATTGGGTCATAAAATTATCAATATCATGTAGAGGAATATTTTAAAAATTTGTTCATTTAAAATGAGTATAAAAAAAGAAGAAAAAGACCATCAAATGGCGTTCTTTCAAAAAAAAAATTCCGACCTCTGACTTATCGCCCTGGACGCAAGATATATCATTTT
Organism: Elysia marginata; assembly: GCA_019649035.1. Taxonomy (NCBI): domain Eukaryota; kingdom Metazoa; phylum Mollusca; class Gastropoda; family Plakobranchidae; genus Elysia; species Elysia marginata. The sequence continues at coordinate 109,894 of BMAT01012378.1, forward strand.
TTTTTTATATGCCAGAATCATGAAGGAAAAAAAAACAATAAAAGCATTGACTTACATAAAAACTTTTTCTTGTCAACAAGACTCATCTCATGGAAAACTTCCCAGAAAAAGTTGATCGTTTGGTGCTGCCTAAAGTACTCCCCTTTGTATGTGGTGTTCTGAGAGTAATTTAAAGATGAATCAGCAGCTATAGTTAATTTATATAAAAACACTTTTTTTTCTCTTAGCTTGACTTAGCTAAAACCATTATTATTAAATAAGGCTGAGAAAGTGAAACATTCACACCTCATAATGCACATATTTTTGTTATATAGCCTACATTACTCCTCTTAATTTGAAAAAAAAAATTAGAAGACACTTCATCTAGACAACACCTTTAGAATTATCAGATTAAAAAATTTCACATCTCATTCGACCATCAAACTTCACTTATCTCCTCTTTGACCTAAGACAAGAATAGTATACAAACATGAATTTCCTTTTTTTTAAAGGGTCATTTAAGTAAATCTTAGTAGACAAAGGATTGAAAGAATGAAAAAAAATCTCTCAAATAAAAATTAATTAATTAGATCATGAATAAAATCTCCACAACATCAAAAGTAGTTACACTTATTCTCAGCGACGCTAGGTGGGCACTGCAAACTTTAGAATTTAACAAAGACACTGAGCTATACACAGTAAGACAAAGACTGTGGAGATGGGGGCCAGGATAGGAGAACTCACCCTTCCGTGGATACCAGGACACAACAACATTGAGGGCAACAAAAAGGTAGACAACCGTGCCAAACTTGGCTCAGGATTGGAACAAGAAGAAACAACAACCACATACCAAGAATAAAAACAATGATCAAGATAGCTGCACGAGAAAGATTGAAAGAGAGCCATAAAAATTTTAACAAAAAAGATGACTTCTACAAACTCAGCAGAAAGGAACAAGTATCTTTTTTTTTTTTACATTAAGAACTGGTCATAACAGATTGGCAAAACACATATTCAGAACTTCTAGAGTAGGGGAATCCGAAATACGCAAGAGCTGAGACTCTGCAGAGGCAACTGAGCATATTCTCTAGGAATGCTTGCTATATAAAGAAAAAAGAGAAACAATTAGGGAATCTACTGCAGAGCTTAGCACCAAACTATTTGGCCGACCCAGAGAACTAGAGAAAACGATCAACTTTCTGGAACTGACAGGGATATACATTTTTAAAAAAACTAAACATTTGGAAAACGCGTAGAAGAAGAAGTACATGAATGTTTACCTTTTCAAGCTCCTGAAAATCGTAATCTTCGTTTCCAACCACCATGGCTTGCAACTCTTGTGGATGGAAAAGGTCCTGAAAAGGCAAGAATAAACCAGAATCATGATTAAAAGAAATGAAGGAAAGTTTTGTTCATAAGAAACTGACACTTTAGAGCAGGCATATCAATTTGTTTGAATAAGGTTTAGTCTACTAGTACTAAACAAGAAGTGTGTAGCCATAAAATAAAATGGGTCCAGACGACGATGTGGAATTTTGAAATTTGGCAATCTATTTGTTTGGAAGCTTCTTAAAATCTTTCTAAGGCAACGAATATTATATTTTACTATCTTGATTATGACCCGACTTTTTCAATTTCAAACTTCAAAGAAACCAATCAGTATATTTTCTTGGTTTTTTTTTGTTGTTGTTGTAAGTGATAAAGTACACCATAAACTTTCACTTTAAGCCAAGAAAAGTTAATGTCTAGTTCTGACCCTGAGATATAAAATATCAACTTTCTCAGTTTAAATTTCACAAGTTTACAACTCTATTCATTTTGTGATGCTGGTACACTAATATCCCTCCCTCCCTCTCTCTCTATCTCTCTGTCTCTCTCTCTCTCTGTCTCGTGAAGAGGGAGTCTGCAAGACAGGTTTGTAAGACTTAATACAATGAGATCATTAACCTGATATTGAAGAAACATCTCCTTGAAAAAGGCCTACTTTTTAAGTTTATGTTATTTCTTTTTATCAAAACACCTGTTCATGAAAACATTAACATTGCTTGCACCTTTTTGTAGTTCAAAGAGACTACAACTAACTGCTCCATTTCAAATTTTAAAAAGTCTATCAAGGCCTTTTGGATTTTACAGGACCATAGGAAGGTATTCTGTATCTCCTACCCATAACCACCCCCACAATACTTTTTCAAGTGAATTTATATGATGGCTTCTGAACATAAAAATCCACTGCTTTCTATCCTTTACCCTCCCTAATTATCTTCACAAAAAGAACACATGGTTGCTATGGCATTCTTTGGTTATTCAAGCATGCTGCTATGTTTACTACATTTGATCATATTATTTATGTCCCCTGGAAATTAAAAAAATCAGTGCTGACTGTCTATATTAAAGACTCACCAGAACAACTCCCCCACAAACAGCATGAAATCCTTCACTGAACGCTGTAAACTGCTCTTGTACCGATTTGTTGAGCAAGAAATCAACGTAAAGATTCACATACTCAAGCCTGAAAGAAAAAAAAAGCCATGGACATTAAATACGAAAGAGACGTGATTATATGTCTGTTTTGAGTTTGACAACCTTTATACAGAACAAATACATTCAACTTTTTCACACCAATTCTTTTTATTCCCTCACAAGCAATGCCAGCAATCCACCAGCAATCACTAAATATATAACCATTAATTAAGTGTTTGTTAGCTGAATTTAATCTGGAGGCAGCTGACAACAAAATTGAATTTACCTTTCTTTTTTTTTTTAAGGTTTCAAGCAAGCATTTACAAAATGCTATACTCGTCAATTTTATTGTCTGATCCTGCAGAAATGATGAAACATTTTTTTCATTCATCCACACTCAGAGAGAATAATTTATTATGGGTTCTTCATCACAAAACAGTTTTTCTCTTTTAAGAATGAACACATATACTGACATCACCTTAGCCCTGAATAAAAACAGGATTAAAAGATATAATTCTTGCCCAAACTTGAGTTTAAAACTTACAAATAAAAAAATTTTTATTAAATTAAAAAAAAACTCACTTGTTTCCATTATGCACCTCTTTGTTTTTTCCCCCAGGACACAGTTCCACAGGTTTTGTTTCTCCAAACTGTTCCTGCATAATCTGTGAAAAAAAAATTGTACATAAGAAAAAGCTCTGACAACCCTCGCTTCTACTTTGAGATTATAAGAATATTTTGGACTACTTAATTATTATGAATGTTTCATTTGTCAAGGAACAAATTCTGTCAATATATAAGTGACCTTGCTTTACTAAGTCAAATGTACATTTAAATCATTTTTTTCTTTTTGCAGTTTTGATGTAAAAAAAAAAAAAAAAGAGAGAGAGAGAAAAAAGTTCTGGCGCCCCATCAGGATGATTTTTTTTTCAGAACCCACAATAATCATATAACCCAAACTTTTATTACAGTATCTATAACAGTTTGAAGAACAGAACAGCCATCTATCTCTTACTTACTTCAAAATTTAGGCAAAATAAATCCTCAAAGCCTTCTCCCTCATACTCCAATATAGACTGAAGATTTCTGAGTTCAAATAAACAAAAAAGCAGAATGAATGTTTCCAGTTTAAAAAAATAATATATACAGCATAAAAAGTAATATCATAGGACATATTGCAACCTAACATTGCACATAGGGTAAAGGGAGACCAGGAAAAGAGACATACAAAATAATTGAACATGTGCGTGTGAAGGGCCTAGAGCTAGCTTCTGTTGAATAGGCAATCTAAAAAAAGCCATTAAAATAATTTTTATTTTAAAAGGTGCTTTCAAATCATAATCTTTTACATCTGATTCCTTAGCTCCAATACCCAAACTCAATTATGGGCTTATTATTTGGTAATTTTTTTTTCACTTTTATGTTGGTTTTCTATAAAAAGAATAAGTGAACCTCCACATAAGACATAAAAATCCTTATTATTACACATTATAAAGAGAAAAAAAAAGAGAACAAACCATATGGAATTTTAATACATTGTTCAAAATGGCTGTCCTAATTTTTATGGGGAAAAAAAGTTCAGACACCCCTACCATGAACACATTAACATTCCCAATTAAACTTGAGAAAAGTGAGCTGAATTGTAATCAGGCCTGATTGTAATATATACAAATCTATCACATTTTTAAACAAATGTATTTTCAATTTACTATTAACAAGTTAAGAAAACAATAACTTTCAGCTTTCCCCACCTTCCAACATCTGGCATTAACTCCATCAGATCATCTAGCATTACAGGTCTGTAAAAAAAAATATTATGAAACTAAGAAACATTTTTTTATTAAAAAGATTTCATTAAAAGTAAACTAAAAATGATTAAAGAAACCTTGGTATAATCATTGATTATCTTTGAAGAATTGGCTAATTTTTATTTTATTATACTAAGATGTAACTTCTTTAACCCTATGAACCCTGAGCTCCCCAGCCTTGAAATTCCCGATCCATGGCTACCCAGGCTAAAATTGGGTATTTATCTATATGCACTACAACTTTATAAAGCATGCGAACAATTATTGCGTCGCTCTCTTTAATTCCTACAAGTAACACCAGAGAATTGAGAAAAACGGTGACCTCTTACCACATCGAAAAAATCGATACATTTCAATGCAAAATCGGGAAATTGTGAATGGCGTAAAAAATCAATAAAATTTGGTATGTACCGCTAAACCCAGTACAAATAGGCAGATTTTTTAAAACCAAGGTATATTTTAGCTCTAAAAATAGTGAAGAAACAAGTGAGCTGTCGGCTTTATGCCTTCGTCAGACAAAAAAAAAATAAAAAAACTGTAAGACACTTACGTAAATATTGACAGGACTATCAACACAAAAAAAAAGCAATATTATTATAAACAATATAAAATATGAATGATGAGATAACAATTTTTAAAAAGCCGACAGCTCACTTGTTTCGTCACTATTTTTAGAGCAAAAATATATACTTTAATTTTAAAAATTTGACTTGCTTATCCACCAGCTCTACTGCGACTCCTGTTCAATTTACAAATTGGCAGGTCTGTTAATATGTAAAACTTCTGGAATTATAATATTATAATACTGCAATGAATGTTGCCAGCAATGTATTTTTCTCGGAGTTTTGCTTTACAATGATGTAATTTGAATTTTGGAGTTAATGCCCTTCAAAAGAGTTTGCAAAAAAAGAAAAAAAAAACTATTATTCATATTTATACAAACTTCAAAAAGTAGAAACATCAACCGTTAGTACGGTTACTATTTGAGCAGTTTCTTGAACAGTGCCAGCCCCCCCTGGTATTTGATATTCAAACAAACATGAAAAAGTAGAAACATCAACCGTTACTTTTTTAGCAGTTTCTTGAACAATGCCAAGGGAAAATGAAGATCAATAATGGTGAAGTTGTAGATTGCTAGCCCACACAAGGTCCCGATCATATGGAACATACTCGAGTCTTCAAATGTCTGTGAATTAAACCAATGGTATAAAATGTTTGAAACCAGAGCAACCTAAAACATTGTGGATTGGGTGATGAATCTTTTAAAAAATCAACAAACAATTACAAATTCTAGATGTCAATATCTACACATTAATCCATTGATAAGCCTAAAACTCATTCTATGGATGTTTTAACATTAACTTTATTACAAGTTTGTTGAAAAAAAAAAACCAAATGAAATAAAACATCACCACCGGTCAGATGCTCCTCTGATGTTGGACTATCATTATAAACAAGGTCCCACATATCATTCTCGCTATTGCCACAATCTAAAGAAAATGGTCGCCATGTTTGGGAAGAAAACGGAAGCCAAAAATTCTCAGAAGAATTACGTTTGTGGCGACTTAAATACACAGCTAGGATAGGTCGAAGAAACAACAAATAATGAAGGCTACATGAGCAACGATCAGGGCTCATAGTACCTAGACAGGGGAGTCATCTACTTTACTTAAGCTAACTTTAGAAGTCTCATCCGCATAGAAGTGAAGATCTAGATTGAGCGCAAATTTATACTAAGAGTGAAAATGCTATTCCCTTTTTCCAAATTTTCTACCTCTCATTCTCTCTATCTTTCAGTTGACACGTCATTCCACCTGTATTTGTCCTATAAGATAAGGTCTTCTTTCTCTCAGGTTATAAATGTCTCCCTTTGTATTCCTTCCCTATTCTTCTTCCACTCTCAATCATTAATTCTCCTTTTTTTACTATCTTCCCCTATAAAGTCAAACAATATTCCAACTTTGCTTACACCTCACTCCTATCTTAAAATCCATAAAAGAAAAACTCTGTGAAAAAGTCAAATCTGTTTTTTACTTTACACAATTGTCTTGTCATTCTTCTTTCTTTTTGTATGAACATTTGCATCATGCCCCCATCCTTTCACCCCCTCCCCCCTCCTTTTGACAGTGAAGAAATTGCTGAAGGTTCATTTTAAAATGATGTGAAACAAAGTTAAGGTGACTTACAGATGAGTTGAACCATTGGAGGTTAGAAGAGTATGTTTTGAACATGCCATAGATTGGGTCCATCACTTCACGCAGAAGAAGCATGAAAAATTCCTGAAGATGACAACATATTAGAAATTGTAAATCAAAAGACAAAAACAAACATAACATGTTCGAATAGTTAAACTTTTTAAAAGAAAAATGTTCTTAGTTTTGAGATCTGAATGACTGCTAAGATCGAGAATTTGAGGTAAACGTTTTCTAACTTTAATTTTGCTGGTAGAGCAACATAAAAATCTTTCAACAGATTCATGAATGGTAAAAAATATTTTAGTGAACTTACTTTTCGAACCCCACCTTCATCCACTGCCTCCTCTCCTTGAAATATAACCTGTAAGTCAAAATAAGATAGTGAACTACTTTATTTCCTGTACAGAATTTATCGCTCTTTATACACTTTTTAAATTGGTTTTAGTAACTTTCATGAAAGTAAGAGCTAATATCTGATTTTGTTGGCCTAGCACATCCTGTACCTTCTAAATGAAGCCAATATCTTAATCTACGTGATGAAAGACATTTCAGAAAATGCAGACTGAATTGATTCTTAAACTAAAGAATTTGACATTTGAGGTATGACCTGTGGACTTCAGTAAAGGTTAAACCTAAATCTCACTTGTGGTATTCTGAAATAAGATTTCATCTAAGCTAAACAAAAACTGAACAAAAAGGATTATTTGCCTGATGTAAGACTTTTTCTTAAAATGTTTTAAGGATGCATAATACAAGTTTATTTAAAATCATTTTAATGTGCATGGAAATTGTTGGTGGTGTACCTACCAGCTTCGAACCTATCCAAATCATGGCCGTACTTCCAAAACTGATAACGTTCAATAATACGACCAGCTTTAGTAAAGGCTCAAGGCTCTCTTTATCATGACAGGTTCAGAGATTAACAGAAAACTGGTTTGAAAACTTTGCTTACCTTGAGAGGCTTTTTGAAATCATTGGGGTTTTTTCCTTGCAGTTGTGTAAGTGTGTCTCGCACCAGGTTGTCTCGCCGCACAATCAGTATCAAACAAGGGTTGATGGGATCAAATGGCATGGGTGCACTCATACCCGATACTAATCCTAGGAAGTTAAACCGATGGGCCTGTTCTATGGCGTGCTTTGAAAGGATTAAAAAAATCATGCAACAGCAATAGGAAATTATTTTGTCATGTATCTCTTCTGACCTTTTCTATCTATCTATTCTATAGACTTGCACATAACTTAGTACATGAGCCAAACAATTTTGAATAGCTTCATTTGATCCACATTTGTGACTAACAGTTAAACATCTACATGTTTTGCAACCAGTCAAACCAAAGAAAAGCTTATTTTCTATACTTTTAAATACAACAAACAGAAAAGCTTCACCGTGCTTCTGTGTCAAGTTACGTGGGCTCTTTCAGAAATAACCGAAAAATGCCCATTGCTCAGCAACCAATGGAGCTTTTTTAATTCTGTACACGACATGATATTCCTTATTTCCTTAGGAATATTCCCAGAAATTATGAAGTGCATCATTTTGCACAATGAATGTCTAGAAGATTTTAAAGATAGCGGCCCACCTTGATACTTGGTCAAAGGAGGAAATCAGACTGTCTTACGTTTTTTGAACGCCAAAAGTCTGAATCCTACCAAAATTCATAAAGAACTTCGGAGTGTATATGGTGAGCATGTTATAAGCCGTACACAAGTCTATAACAGGTGTAGTTTGTTTGAAGCCAGCCATTCCGACTTGACAGACAGGGAAAGGAGAGGGCGTTCGATAACTGCGACGTCAGAAGACAATGTGAAGCGAGTTGATGAGCTTATTCGTCAAGACAGGAGGTTGAAACTTCATGAAATCACAAGCAATCTTGAAATTTCGGAAACTTCTGCCCATAGAATTGTATTTGATGAACTTGGCTACAGAAAAGTCAGCGTAAGATGGGTTCCTAAGCAATTGACAGACAATCATAAAGAACAAAGATTGGACATCTGCAAGGAACTTTTGAGAAGAAGCAAGAGCTCACGCAGGGTTCACGGGCATACTGCCAATGCCGGTGGAGACTTTCTAGGGTACGATGTGACTTTTCTTGACAGCATAGTCACAGGTGATGAGACTTGGTTGCACCATTGCACCCCAGAAACAAAGCAAGATTCAATGACATGGAAACATCCATCCCCACCTGTCGCGAAGAAATTCGAAGTCATGCGATCAGCAAAGAAAATAATGGGAACTGTTTTCTGGGACAGTCGTGGTGTTCTTCTGTTCGAAACCTTACAACCAGGAGAAACAATCAATGCTGCAAGGTACTGCCAAACTCTTGACAAGCTTAGGGAGGCCATTCGCAGAAAGCGCCCAGGGCAGTTGACCAACGGGGTAATTTTGCAACACGACAACGCCACACCCCACACAGCACCAGTGACGCAAGGTTGGCTAGAGAAATATGGATGGGAGATTTTGCCACACCCACCACACAGTCCAGACCTTGCAGCATCTGATTATCACCTCTTTGGGCCACTGAAACATGAGCTGGCAGGAAAGCACTTTGATAACGATGAAGAGCTTGTTGACCATGTGCGGAAATGGCTACAAAACCTTGACGGAAGTTTCTTCCGAGAGGGTATCTATTCCATGGTGCGGCGTTGGCAGAAGTGTGTTGACAGACTTCGCTGATACGTAGAGAAATGAAGGACGAGTCAAGGTATGAACAAGTGCAAGAATTTTGTTGATAGCATAAAAAACGCGGATTTTACAGGCATTTTTCGGTTAATTATGAAAGAGCCCTCGTATATTATAGCTGTTTGAATCTAGCAGGGACTTGTAAAATTTCAGAGAGGGGAGGAAATTGCATTTAAAGTTTAGACAATTATATAGGTTTAAGCCCTTAGCTACCGTACAAATTAAGATAAGACACATGGAACATAAAATTAAAACATCAATCAAGTCCAAAACTGTTCAGAAATACATCAACATCTAAAATTTTTTTTAAAAATTGGCTTCTAAACACCCACTAAACTTTGAGAGCCTTTGTCTCAAAACTAGGCCTTGTGACTCAAGACTTACTTGGATAGAAACCGAGATACATGTCTTACAACCAGTCCCTTTAAGTGAGATATCATAATTTTTACATTCTAAGCCAAAACTTTAATGCTTTGATCAATGCATTTACTGAGTATCCAAGCGTTAAAAATTGCAAGAAATTATTAACATTTGATGGAAAGATGTTGTTAACTTCTTTTGATTTCAAACAAAGAGAAAAAGAGAGAACAATGTACTTCAAGAATGTTTTTTCTCAAACTAAAAACTCGCACACTTGACTCAATTGTACTGATTGCAAGACACTTATACACTTTTTTAGTTACCTGCATTTGTAAAGCTGCATCTGTCTGTAATAAAACACTCTTAGCCTCACCATCAAACAGGAACGGGTAGTTACAGAAATGAAGACCCTAAAAGACAGAGCAAGGGAAAAATTCTGTGAATTACTTGACAATACCCAGA
>BMAT01012378.1:120070-130698 GCA_019649035.1 Elysia marginata
ACAGTAGAGGGAGGGGGTGTTTCACTTCTTTGTATCTCAGTCTGATGTTTTATCTTAGACCTACTGTCTGTCAAATATCCTCAGATCACTTTATATAAACCTTTTCCGTATATCTGTTGAACTTATAAGAGAGGATGGACTGGCTCTGCACTTCCCTGGCTAACAAAGATTATTTCCAAAAAAAAAGGGGGAAAAAAGTGAATTTTTTTTTACTCTTTGGTGGTAGGTACAGTGGACTTAGGATGCAACAAACTTTGAAGCCAATCTCTGTTGAAAGCAAATTCTCTTTAAAGTAACTCAAACATCCCAAAGAGGACAATTCTACACTATCTATTAAGTTTGAAACATTTTTTAAAACTACAAAGAATAGAACACACACAGTGATGTAAGTTTTTGCAACACTAGCCGTCTTTTCTCTTTGATACTGTAAAAGCTGATTCACTGATTGACACCAAGAATCAAGTAAGAGGGGTAACTCTGATTTCAACAAAAGTGCAAATACTGAGTTTTGGAAAAACGCTCTCCAATTTTTAAATAAATGGAGGCAAGTTATACAAGTTATAACCTGCACCATTAAACAACAGATACTGGTAGATACGACTCATTGGTCTTCATCTTTAATAGTGTTAAAAATGTATACAGAATCCTTTTCATGTTACCTTGCAAGTTGTCTTTTTTCTGTTTGACTGGCTTTCTCATTACACAGGGCTATCAGAAATCTAAATGTAACCTCCAACATAACTAAAGATGGCTGGTCAATTCTTGTCAAAGTATGGATAGGAAATCTTCCTTTAAATTTTTATTTTTATTCATTTATCAATTAAAACAACTATTAGTTCAAAACCATGATCTAAAATTATTCTGACCCAATCCATTTGCATTTGATGAATTTTAAAAAAAGTATATTGTTTTATCAGAGGCAAAAAATCCAAGTTTTTAATTGATTAGGTTACACAGCAATTCTAATGCATGTGGTTGCAAACTGTGATTAACCCCTTCACTGCCAAGCCCAAGTCTCCCTCAGGGTAGACAATTCTTGTTTTTTTAGTCTTATGAACGATCAAAGGCACATATCCATTAGATTAAGAAAGTTGTCAAAATTGTAACCCAAACAGATTTTTCCCTTGCTAAAAGGGAGATGTGCATCTTTTTTTTTAGTTAGACCATTTTTTAATCATTTTTTATAATGCTAAAGGCAGAACCTTCCTGGCAGTAAAGGGGTTGATACTTATTTTTAGTAAAGCAAAATCGCAATTAAGCACTGAGCAGACAGACAATCTTCAACACAAAAGAATGCAACCAAGAGAAAAGAAAAAATAATCCGAGATAAACAAAAGAAGATTAGCACAGCTGCAAAAAGTCCAGCAGAATCGAGGGTTGGTGCTGTCAATACTCAGTTGTTACCAATCCTTTGCTGCACATGGAAAGGTTGTTTGAGGTTAAACTTTATAGCAAAAAATTCTAAACCCTGGCATTGCTGCAATCCACAAACATTAAAAAGTGTCGTGCTGAAAAGCAGTAGTAATTAAAGTGCTGTTAACACACCGCACACGCAAAAACACAGATTACGAAGCTGTGAGGTTAGTGTACACACCTGAACAGTCACCCCGCCCACCTGTCGATGATGCTGCTGCGTTTGTTGTACCCAGCTGATGTAATCCTCACTGATATTAACTCTCTCTTTTAGGTCGGGCACATAGAATTTGCTGTGGGCAATGATTTGGTTGTGGGCCTCATTCACCTGTTGAGGGTGCATTTTTGTGGTAAGATTATAGGTCAGAGTAGGAAGCTGCTGTCTTCAATAATGTCTAATAAATTTTGCATTTAAAAGTAAAAAGCTGTAATAAGATTGTTTTAGTTTTTTTTAAAAAAAAGTAAACTTCCAAAAACGAAAACTTTGTTACTTCATTTAAATGAATGACTTGTACAAGGCTGTAAAAAAAAAGCTATACAAATCCAATGACTTAGCTCTATAGAAAACTGACTACTGACCTTGTTCAATTTTTGCAATATTTCCATTGAAACAAAAAGACCTTTTTGTCTTTTTTTCACCTGTTGAAAGGACAGCATGGAAAATAATATATATGGTGGTAGCAATAAAAGATCATTTTATAAAGCATGGAAAATACATGCCCACTTGCACAGACGTAAATCCCTTAACAAGTTACACAAGACTTTGTTGGTATAGCAGAAGCAAAAGTAGAATTATCTTCATAACATTGTAATTTAGTTACCTTTTAACGCTATCAATCTTAGTTTGTCTATATAAATGTGTTTATACAACTCTATAGTTCACGCTATAAAAAAGGAAACAGAAACAACCAACATGGATTAGATGAGAAATGAGATGGGTAATACGGCAAATTTAGTCTATTTGTTACTTACACAGAGAAGTAGACAAAAAGTACACAAGCTCAAGACAGAACTTTCATTAAATTTGCCCAAAAAAATTTGTCTTGAGTTATTGCTTGAATACTTTACATCTGGAATAGGAGTCAACTACTGTTTATATTTTTATGCCTGGTGTTCTTTCTTCCAACTTGGACAGAACTTTCATTAAATTTGCCCAAAAAAATTTGTCTTGAGTTATTGCTTGAATACTTTACATTTGAAGTAGCAGTGAACTACGGTTTATATTTTTATGCCTGGTGTTCTTTCTTCCAACTTGCTCATTCAATCAGTGAACAAGAAAAATCTAGTGCAGTGCTTAATTGTTTTAAGCATAACTAATTATCTCTACAACTCTTCACTACAATTCGAGAGAATTTATTGATTATTAACAAACAAAATCTCACCTCATATGGACTACTTGTGTTTGGAAGCTGTAGCAAATACTCTATACAGGACTTGTAAATCTAGAGAAAAAGGAAATAGCCCCAAATAATCCCATTAGTCACACTACACTGTTTGAGTGCAAAAGAGCAGACAATTTGTAGAAATAAAAATAGATAGGTTTATTCTTTGGACTGTTAAGTAGAAAAAGCAGCAACCAACAGCGGCAGATGAGATTAAAACAAGACGAAGGCATAAGCCTAACCTTTGATGAAATGCAAAGTCACTTTGATACTAAGAACTGGTATATATATTAACATTAATAAAAGAGCAAATAGGAGGGTCTAATTTAATCAACATACCATAACCAATCTGTTAAAATATGAGGGCTGATTGGATGACCACCAAGTGTCTGTAAATAAACAAACATGTCTGAAACATCTAGCTGAATAATAATAATAATAATATGTTCATATATATTTATTTTGACTTTGTTGTATTGGTAAATTGGTACAGTAGGCGATTTTGGGAATTATCAGGCTGGATAAAACATGTAAGAGGTCAACTAAAACAGGTTGCTTGTACAGGTAGGTCGTGGCAATGATGCCATTGTATGACTCAAAATAGCTTTAAAATATTTTTTAACAACTTTGTGTTTGCCTCAGCAATAGCATAACCCACAGCTCCTTAAATATAAAATTGAGCGCACTTATATAGCACCTAATCTAATAATTTGCTCTAAGTGCTCTATATGGGTTCACCAATAGGCCAATACCAATCAAATTACCTTTTGATTTCATAGAGGAGCAGCAGATAAAGTGCATCACTCAAGCACACTGACAGAATCTTTCACTGCCCATACTCAAGTACTCCTTTAATGCATGAGTGAGGTGAAAAAATATGTGTAAACAGCCTTTCACAAAGACTAAACATTAGCCTGCCAAAGCAGGACTCAAACCCCGGACCACTTGATCCAGCGTCTACCACAAGACCATGACTCCCTAGACATAATTTTACAGTGATCAAACTAACAACATAGTGTTTTTCTCATGAAGAAGGACTATGAAAAAAAAAGCCAAACATACCAAAGACATTCTGGGCTACTTTGTCAAGGGCAAGGAGAGATTCTGCCAGAGGGCAAATAATAGAACTGTATAGCTTGGGCTCCTCAAACAGGTGGCACTCCGGCAACATGAGATATAAGCGAAGGGACTCCACATCTGGCGGTGCCGTGGGTAGCAGTGGAATGAGGGTCTGCTCGATACAGGTAGAAATCTGCAGAATGGTAGATAGGTCTTAATGACTTGGTGAAAACAACTTTCTAAAAAAGAAAATTAGGTAAAATGCAGATAGGGAAGCAGCGAAAAAAATAAGCAGAGGAAAAAGGCACATATTCAGTTTTATGAATTTAATACCAGTATGTGTATTCAATATTAGGGCATCATGCAAGTTATAGATTTCATACTAGAAATACTTTATGTGTTTAAAATATTACAGCATTATGTGACTTATGGATTTAATAACAGAAATATGGATGAAAAAAATAAGCAGAGGAAAAAGGTACATATTCAGTTTTATGAATTTAATACCAGTAGGTGTATTCAATATTAGGGCATCATGCAAGTTATAGATTTCATACTAGAAATACTTTATGTGTTTAAAATATTACAGCATTATGTGACTTATGGATTTAATAACAGAAATATGGATTGTATAAAATGTCTACTGGTAAGGTCATTGTTACATGAGTTATGGATTAAATACCTGGCATATGTGTTTTGTATAAAATGCCTACTGGTAAGGTCATTGTTACATGAGTTATGGATTAAATACCTGGAATGTTTGTTTTGTATAAAATGTTTACTGATAAGGCAACTGTAACATGAGTTTTGGATTTGACACCAGAAACACTTTCTGTAGTACATGTCTACTGTAAAGGTATTGGGTGAGTTATGGATTTACCTCAAGAATTGCTTGCTTCTACTTACATGCTGCATAATCACAACATTGGAAAGCTTGGCAAGCTCTTGAAAGAACTCCCTTACATCACTCATGCAGACCGAATGTTTTTTACTGCTGCTTCCAAAATGTTCGTCTCCACTTAAATATAAAAAAAAAAAAGGCTGACATCCAAGATTGCTTTCAAACATGTTTAATAGAAATAAAATATTTACTACATTCAACTTCTAGTTATTAAAAGCTGACACAAATAACAAAAAGGTATCTTTAAGAATTTATTGTCCACCGTTCCCAAGAAAATTTTTTATTACTGCTTTAATGCACCATTCATACAATAAGAATGTATGTTAATGAAAACAAAAACTCACGGCAACAAAAAAGATCCATTTAAACAGGATGGTGATGAAAACATCTTGATGATTTCACTGAAAAGAAAAAAAAAGAAATGATAGCAACTTTTCATGACATATTAACTACTACAAGTTCTATCATAAATGAAAACTAAATCCATTACGATTGGTACAATCAGGAGCCAGAACAGAAAACAAAATAAAAATTATAAAACCGCTTGATTTTAATAGCGAGACCAATCTTGGGATATTTCATCTCAAAAATTGACACCACAGCACTCAAACACTGGATCTAAAGGTAGACTAAAGTTGGGATTGTGTTGTTTTTCTATTCACTAAGTAAAGGAAATGGAACTATTGGTGCAAATTATGTGCAGATAGATCCACTATGTTAAAACAGGAGGCGAGTGAGTCACTCTGTGCAGAGCTGTCAGTAAAATTTATACAGAACATGTATGCCCGTGACAACCAAAGTGAAGTATCTGCAGTACAAACCATACAGGAGATACTGCACTTCGATTTTCAAGGGCAGATGTCTATATTGTTTTCCTGCTGTTCTTAAAAAAAAATGCTCAAATAGAGTAAACAATTTAAGTTTTCAAATACCAGACTTACCTCAAGTTTCACTTCAAGTTTTGGGATTACTTTTTGTTCAAACCTGACACCTACTAACAAAAAAGGGGGATTCAGAAACTTAGGTGAAAATCATTATGACTTCACACATTTTTATTGTAACTCACTCAAACTGACACCACAATTCTGATTTCCTCTATATCTGTCGACTTTTCAACATAGTCGTCTTAACAGTTGATGCATTTTTGTCAAACTTATGCCAATAAATACATGCTTTCCCTAAACAAAGCTCCATACATGTATGATATTCAAGCTCTGTCAAATTTAGCTCTCTGGTCAACCCCTTGGGTTTTATCTATGTAAAACTTCTGGTCTCCAAGGTGGCGTTTAAAGGTGACCAAGATGACAGTCAGAGCGCAAGTTCCGGGCTATATGATGGGTGGCGTAATATTTTCCAACCATAGTGTGGAAACTTAGTCTTTTGTCAAAGCCACTGTAATCAATGACATGGGGCAAGGCATTATCATGCCTTGAGTGAAATCCTGATCTTTTGTGTCAAACAGTTCAAGAGTTTATCAAGAGCTGCATAGAGTCTACAAGAAGAACACTTTTTGAATCCTTAAACCCAAATGATTGAGGAAACTATTGTCATCTTATCTCTAAAGGTCTATTTAATAAGCTTTTGCATAACTTTTACAAATGAAAAATAAATATGCTGATTGGTCAAAAAGTTATGAATATTTTCACATGAGTTTCTAAATGACCCTTGTACATTTCCACCATATTGCTGGTCTCCTAAAAGTCTTGCAACCATTCTAAATTAATGGTACCTTTTCAACTAAAGCATGCTTTAACAAAAAAAAATTATAACGGGCCCTGAAGTTTTGATTATATCCCCTCCATATTTTGATATGTATACCTCCATATATATATGTATAGAGATAGAGCAGAAAAAAGTCATCAACTGGTTCATATTGTTACTCACTCTGAAACCTCTGAGGGTGGACATTCATCTGCCTGGAGGTGCCGCAACACTTCCAGCCTGCCTAAAGAGAGTGTCAGGATTTGTTTAGACGGGTCATCTACCCTGTGATCTTCAGACTCGCAAACCTGAGGACAGCAACCATTGGTTTTTGCTGTAAACAAAATTGACTTTCCTAACAATGATTAGTTTGAAAGGTGTCAAAAGCAAAGTTAAAGGAAACAGAAGAGTATTTTATTTAAACCAGCAAAACAAGTAACACTGCCAGCGTACTGATGTGGGTGGTATGCAGTCACCTAATACAAGGCACACGCTGACAAACAAGAAATAGCTGTCACAGTGAAAAAGTTACTGATGTAAAATTATACTTTTTTTTTTGAAAAATCCCATAATGTTTGCCAAAACCTGAAGAGGCTATTAAAGCGCTTTACATGGTGGTTAAGACTCAATATCAGGAAAAAAATCTTACATAAATAAGTGTAATATAGCACAGCTAATTATAATTATATTGACTCTGGGTATGACAGCTTACAAAGATAATTAATGAGTATACTATGTCATTCTGATTAGTAACAAATCTGATGGCATGTTTATATTTTGATAATAATATGATCATGAGAATATATATGCAGGTGTGTACATATCTCATCATCAAAATAAGGGAAACTAAGAAACCAGTTCTCACCTCAGCATCTTGTGCCACAAGAAAGGAATGGTCTCCTCCAGCATAGATGCTTCTCACACGAAGATTTGGCCCGGAACTGTCTACCTGCATGCTGGAGGGAGACGCATCTGGCCTGCTTCCCGGAGTGAACATACCTTCCACTGCAAATGGGGAGTTCCGGTTGTTTGTTTGTGTGAGCCCAAGCTGCCCACTCCCACCAAGCCCAAAGGCATACAGTGTACCAGTCTTTGGGACATAGGCTAACGTGTGTCCCCTGAAATAAAAAAAAAATCATGCATTTCTTTAAGCCCTTTCTTCAAGAAGCACAATACCTTTCCATGTTTTAGTGTACTTGTATTACTATGCTTAGAATTAGTACAGAAAGAACCAGGAAAAAAAAAACATCTGACAGGGTTAGGTAAACCAATGGTGGCTTGAAGGGGTTGGATCAAGGCCTGTCCCTTTAACTAGGCAAATATATAATAAAGTTGCATTACGATGAATAAACTTGAAACAACTTCTCCATATTTGTTTACAAGTTCATCATTTTAGTTTTTCTGGATTAAAAAAAAGCTTAGTTGTTTCCACCCGAGTTCCAGTTTGTAAGAACTGCCATCAAGGAATGTCAAATGGAATCTGTGGAATCTGATTGGCTGCTAGTCACTTGAATGATAACTATGCTATTTTAGAAATAGGAATTTCCTTACTGCCCGAGATGCTTAGATGATGTGCACGTAAATTATTGGAACAGTTTGGGAAATAAATTAATAGAGTTTATAGGTATAAGAAAAAAAATTTAAGTGAGACATATTTACACTTTAACATGACAATCTGTAGTATTCAGGTTACTGCACCTGCTATTACGACGATGCTATTCTTAAAAATAAACTTTTTGCATTCAGGGTCCCCACTAAATCCTTGGAAACTTTTTCAACAATTGATAAGCAGAAAAATTGGAAATGGACTTCATTCACTGGCTGCCATACACAATACATGTCAAAACTATTTCACCCGGTGGTGCCAAACATAGGTTACTGCTATAGGTAAATACTCATGCAAGTTCAGGAGGTAGCATTGAATTGGACCATTTTAATATCAGGATTGCATTTTTGGGGTACAAAGCGAAAAGATTTTGAGTAAACTTTACTTGAGTTTGTCCACTAGTAATTTTTTCGCATCACCATAATTTTTTACAGGACAAACAGTAAAGTTGGCAGGTCTGAGCGCCTCCTATCCTATGACTGCTCTCTGGTCTGCTGATTAACTTATAAACAGTTCTCTTCATCAGAGTTCTGGACTCACTGATTGAGGCTAAATTGAGGCACAGGCTAGGCCAATCTAGCGTGTATGAACAAAGTGTTCAAAAAAAAACTTCAGCGGAAAACGGCTAAAAAGCGGGACATTCCCACCTACGCATATAGCCATGAAACATTTAGACATTTTGTTTTTCCTGACTTCCTGACCCATAAAGAAATTCCCGACCTGGTGGGTACCCTGTGGTTTGATTTTTCGACAAAGTCCTGATGTGTTTATTGACTCTAAGCTTAATTCATTGTATTATTGCCCCAATACGATATCAAGACTTATTTACAGTGTGAGGGTTGACCAAAAAGCGATAAGTATTTGGTCATAGACTATATTTGATTTTGTATGAAGCTGAAATTTACCTTGTTATTACTTACAGGTTTCAGAAAAGGAAGATCCTGAATTGACCACATCTTCACCTTGCAACAAATACTAGAACAAACAAATGAATGGAATAGCCCTCTCTATTTGGTTTTTGTTGATTTCGAAAAAGCATTTGACAGTTTACGCAGAAAATCTCTAAAAGAGTTCTTTGGCATTATGGAATTCCACAGCATATGGTCCACATGATCTCATGATCTGACCCTCCTGAAAAAATAAATTGAAATTTTTCTGATACTATGTTGCCTGCTCCCTTCCATCTGACTTCACTAACTCCCAAAATACTTATTTTCATTCTATCTATTTCCTGCTTGATGTTATCAAATTTTCCTTTATTCAACATAGTGCGCATGTAGCTCATTTTATCCCCTAACTTTAACCTAGACGCAGTAGCTTGCTGACGATCGAGAGTCACCTGAGTTGCGTGACTTTCCCTACCGGACGGAACTGACCTTCTGTTAGAAGGCCACCCCTTGAAGTCATTTGCGTTTCTTGCCTTGTTGTGAAGATTCATGATTAGTCTTTGCAATGTGTTATTTGCAGTGGTTTGCAATTGCCTTCTGCAAAAAGCAGATATTTCTAAATCAATATTCATAGCCCTTCCAAAGAAGCCTGGAGCTGTTGAATGTGAACATCATCGTACCATCAGTCTGATGAGCCGTATAACAAAAATACTTCTCAGAGTAATTATGATGAGAGTGAGAAAAAAAATTAAACCTGAGATAGCGGCAGAACAATGTGGTTTTGTAGAAGGCAAGGGCATAACAAATGCAGTTTTTACTCTGCCAGTACTGATTGAAAGAGCATTGGAGGTACAAAAAGATGTGTACTTATGCTTTATCGATTACACAAAGGCGTTTGACAGAGTACGCCATGATGAGATAATTAAAGAGCTAACTCACCTTCACATAGATGGAAAGGACTTAAGAATCATAAAGAATATGTACTGGGAGCAAACAGCAGCAATGAGAGTAGAAGGGGAAGTGAGTTCATTTCAAAAGATTAAAAGAGGTGTTCAGCAAGGATGTGTCCTATCCCCTGATCTCTTTTCACTATATAGTGAAGTTATTATGCGGCACATTGAGGATTACCCTGGGATAAAAGTGGGAGGTCATAATATCAACAATCTGAGATACGTGGATGACACTGTCCTCATTGCAGAAAATGAAAGTGATTTACAAAAACTCCTTGATCTTGTCTATTTGGAGAGTCAAAAGAAAGGACTTGAACTTAACAACAAAAAGACAGAGGTGGTGGTCATTAGCAGGAAAGCCAACTCTCTACCTGTTAATGTCACAGTAAACAAAAATAAACTCACTCAGAGAGAAAACTTTAAATATCTTGGAACATTGATTTCAAGTGATGGCAGAAGCAACACAGAGATCCAAGCAAGAATAGCTCAAGCAAAGGCAACATTTCAGAAAATGAAGTCAATCCTTACAAATCCATATGCATCGATCAGACAAGAAAAAGAGTTCTAGAATTCTACATAGAACCAATACTGATGTACGGTAGTGAAGCCTGGACAATCACAAACAAATTTAAAAAGAAGCTTGAAGCAGTAGAAATGTGGTTTCTCCGAATGTTGAAGATATCTTGGACAGCAAAGAAAACAAATGAAAGAGTGCTACAAGAGGCACAA
>BMAT01012378.1:158602-174213 GCA_019649035.1 Elysia marginata
ATACGAGACATATTTGCTTAAGCATAAACTAATAGGAACTGAGGATGCCAAATATTCCTCTACTGATGTGCAAGATTTTAAATATATTGCTTAAAACAAAACAAAAAACCTGTCATGTGCAACCTGTAACTGTATTAATCAAAGACATGGCCTCAAAGCTGTCATGTGTGAAAGTGACAGCGCTTACTCATAGTGAAAAATATAGAAGAGGGAAAGAGATACTTGTTTATCCTCTCTTTGATATTTTCCATTGAAGCAATAAATAATTTTCTTGTCTCTGTTTTACATTCCCACAGAAAAATTCTCCAATGAAACAAACATTCTATTTTGTTGTGTGATCTGTGGTCAGGATGTGATGTAAATACTGTTCATAAGTTTAATCTTCTTCTTGTAGGTTGCAGAAAATTCCACGCTTGTTGGTCGCCACTCATGAGGGTCACCTTTACATCTACAATATTGATCATAACGAAGGAGGGGAATGCACTCTTTTAAAAACCCATTTGTAAGTTCTTGTGAGAAGAAAAAAAATCTTTACTAGTTTACCCGAGCACATGACTTTCCTTTTATGAGCCTTTAAAAAGGTGATTGAAAAACCTTCATTTAATCAAACATCATTTCTCTATAGATTAAGATTTATAGGTTTTCTTCTTCGCTAACAATATATGTATAAAAGGTATATAGCAATAAGTAACAAGTGACATCAAGGCTGCCATGAATAAATTTTTTTCCACGTTTCCCAAACCGTCAGAGATATCACGTACTAGCATAACCAACATTTTGCTACTTTTGCAACGTCTGTTGCGAGAGAACCGTTACATCACTGTAACCAAATTTACTGAAAAATTGTTTTATTTCTGGAAAAATAGCTTTTTTGTCAAATACATTAGTACTTGAAGGACAATTCAGCTCTCTAGGATTTTAACTTGATGTAGATACGCCCATATTTTACAGATACAATAGTAAGTTGTAACCAACAGCTAACAAATCAGGTCGTATTATGTTATATACACTAAGTAAAGTATTGATTAAGAATAAAACAGAAGTCATTTTTTTTGTTCCATTATTAAGACAAATTATTATATAGACATGTTTATTTTTTTAACGACCTTGTTTCGTTCCTTCAATGCGATACAGTGCGGTGATGCAATTAGATCTATATAATGATGACCAAAGTCTGACAAAGCCCTAACTATAATAGAAGAAATAGGCAAAAAAACAGTTAAGAGCTTAAATCCTTCTGTTTCAATATAACTGCTAGTCGCATATAAAAAAAAATGAATTGCTTGTTTGTTTTTTGATAAATAATAAATATAATTGTGCGCAATAAACTCTTCAAGTTCAAGGTGGATAAAATCTTAAAAACTAACAATTATTACGTTGAGTAGTAGATGCAGAGAATGATGACCGTAAATTGTGGATTACTGAAGGCAAGGAAAAAGCACAATTCTTCATACAAACATAGTGTTAATATACGTGATTATTTTACTCAAAAGACTGGGCAGCATTACTTAAGTTTTCTGGAATACAAAAGAAATAGGTAGTTCCTGACAACAATGAAATCAAGTTCTCAAATATTTTTGTTTTCTGTGAGTTTAAATTCCTCAAAGGGCAGGAGTCTACATTTTGTGTAAGTCCTCAGAGAGAAAAGGATTTAATTAAGGTCGCAACGGCTTGTTTTGTAGATAATGTTCTCAGGATAATTTTTGGGACTTTCAGTTCCATAATGGAGCTCTTTGTATCTGCATCCTCATTACCAATTTATCCTTGAATGATAACTTGCATTTCTTTTAAAGTGTGACTTAAAGTCAATCAAATCACCATATTGCATTTGGTGCTCTATACCTGGCTGTTTGGTTTGCCATGGTAAGAAAGGCCTTGAGCTAAATAGGTTAAAAAGACTTCCTGCAGTTTTCAATGCATGCACTACAGCATAATGTAACAAGGAGCTCTGGATGGGGCCATGAAATGACTCGAAAAGAAATATCATGAAGAGAAAACTCTTGTAGACCTTAAGCTTTCGTTACAATATTTGACTGTATTACTGACATCATAGAATTTCATTTGTCCCCTATATTCATCTAGCCAAAGGGGTTCAGTTTCAGTTTTCATCACACTTTTGCTAGGCATTGTAGATATCAGTTGAAATTTCATTTGCCTTACGCTTGTTTTCAGTCTCAGGCCAAGTAAAGCAGTGGCGACTTCCATCATCAAGATTGTGAAACATGAAACTTTTATTGGAGAGCCTCCTCGTAGGCATTTTCCTGAGATTATATTATGGACAAAAATATCACTTATTGAAGATCAAAATTGGCGCAGAGGGCATTTCCTTTTGTCTAAAATTCTTCTTTGCCTAGGTCGTTTAATCTGTACTGTTTTTATTCCTTAAACATGTTTATAGAAGTGTTCCTGAAGATCTTCTCAACAACTTAGTCACTTTGTGTCCGTTAGACAAAGTGACCATTGTCACTTTTTATCTTTTAATCCTTTCTTGTAGAGGGAAACCATAGGGGCATTTTCTTTGCTTGCCTTGAGATATGGATGTTTAAGTATACTCATTTGATGTACCCGAACGACGTAAATGGTATTCAACACTTGCAAATTATCAATATGGTCCGAAATTTCATGTCGAGCTGGGTCACATTCTCAGGAACTCTGTCACCTAGTTGTCTTTTTTTTCTCCTTGTATGGCTCCTGAAGTAGACATTTTGATGAGTGCACAATGAGTAGTTTGTTCTGAAATACCAAGTGTATTTCTAAACTTTGTGCTTGACAGTGGTTTCATGGAAGTTGACAATAAAAAAGTGATGTTTGGTAACCTTTCTGTTTTTCTGTGGAACCATTATATAGTTGATAACATGTTTAGAAAACATCATAATGACTAAATTTGTGTTAAAGTCTTAAGATGTCTGCCAACATGCTTTTGTGATTGGTTGGCACAGAACTTAAATGAGGAAACTTTAGTAAGTTTTCACACCTAAAACATCTGAAGAAACCATAGTTTACATGGTAAAGTAAATTCAAAACAGCATAGTGAATAAGGTTATGCTACAACACGTATCTTACCTCTGGACACAGTACAAATAGCTTTTGCAAAAATAGATGTTTTCCAGCAAATGCCACCCAAAAAAATGTAACTCCTAGCCATAAGTCTTGAAGGTATATATTGAGCATGCTATCATTCAGGGTTAATTGATCCATTTCTGATACATGGTTAGTGGGGCATCAAAGTTGAGGAAGGCTACAAACAGAAGAAAAAAACCCAACCAATTTATATAAAATGTTGAAGAAACCATGCATTGCTGTTTAATGAAGCTGCAGTAAAGTCAACTTGTTTGAGTAAAATTCTTACTTTATCCATAATGTGTTGCAGGGAAATAATCTTTAATGTCAGGGTAATTTGGCTGATTGCATGTGGTTTAAACGTGATCTGAAATGCAATGGAAATGCAATGGCAACCTACCTAAGAAACCTATGAATGTTCTGGTACCTGGAAAGATGAAGTAATCATAAAGTTATATTTTGCCATCTCAGACACACATGTGACCATGAACATGACTGGTCATTCACAAGTGTACAAAGTTTCATATTCATTTAACTTTTAAAGCTTTAAGTATTAAAAATTTTTACAGGATGGCCAAACCTTGTTTGAAAATCAACGTTGTATATAATTTCAATTGACGTTTGTCAGTATAGTAAATTTTTTTTGTTTTTTAAATAAAGTCAACTACAAAAAGATTATTAGGAAAGGATGAAAAAAGCAAACTCGTTTCTGGTTGCAATTGCATTATGTTCATACATGTTTTCATTTTGTAATATTGGATCAAGAGGGAAATTTAATAAAAAAACCTAAACTTAAATAGTTATTCCTTTACCTTTTTCAAGAGGTTAGGATAAAATCTGATTTGAAGCTGAGTAGCTGTTGTTTATGTATATCCAAACCTTAGGTTAGAAGGGCAGCCTTCAGACTGTACAGTTCCCTCTGAGGAAGGAGCTGCATCGAACGACAGACCATTGACACAGCAGAGTTCAGGACTAGACGAGCCATCTGGATCCCCGTCGTCGTATGCAGCGACTGTGGGTCGACGTCCGCAGGCATCGTCTTCTGGAGATGCAGTGGGTCCTGCTTCAGGTAAGCCTGTGGCGCCCTCAGGTGGCTTTGGTGCTGCTTGCTCCTTTGGGAGAAGAGGAGGGGACGCTACCCAAAAGAGTTACGCCCAGATGTTGAAGGGGAAGAACAGTGGGGGCCCCCAGCAGGTGGTTGCAGAAGAAGTGTTAGAAGACCCCATTGCCTTGATGGATGAGATTATGGTGGAAGGAGGTAATCTTTGAAGAGCCCTCAACTTCGCCAGCACTCACTGTGTCTGTTCCTGGCTTAACTCAATTTAACTGTGGTGACCGTTTGTCATGCTTGTAGGGTCCCTAACCAAGGTGATTGTTGGTGCCCTGCCATACCTGTTCATTTATTTCTTTTCTCTATTAGATGGTGTTTGCCAACATACTATTCTCATTTGGAATCGTGCAAGCACTGTAAAGTTGTTAGAGTATTAATTGTTGTACTTTTTCTAACCCTTCTTTCAATAATGGGTCATTAGAATAGTGCTTGATTTCTTCTAAAAAACATAGTTTTTTTATGTTTCTACCTGTTGGACTTAAAAGAAAATATCCTGCGACCACCTAAATTTTTCACTAAGTCTCAAGGGAAAGGGAAAGTTTAAGTAGGGGGCAAAAATTGGAAGGGTTAATTGCTGCTTTTAATCTTTGGAATAACTTCTTTATCAAAATATGGAAGGCGCAACAAAGACATCAGAAACAAATTTAACAAAACAAAAGGAAAATGGCAAATTCAGGAAAATTCAACTATTGTAACAAAATTTCACCAAAACCTATACACAAAAAACTGAGCAAGTGACCAATAAGAAAACCCACTCAGCCACTGGTTGCTTCAAGTAAAAAAATGGCGACGTCATTATGGAAAAAGAGCAAGTCTTAGATAGATGGGCACAGTACATAAAATAACTTTTTAAAGAGAACAGGGGGGCGGGGGTCACAAGGTGATAAAGAAAAAGTGTGCTGGTTCACCAATTATGAAAGAAAAAGTAAGAGTAGCAATAAGGAAGATGAAAACAGGCAAAGCAAGTGGGTCAGTCAAAATATCAATGGAATTGGTAGAGGCACTTGAACACTACAAAGTTGACAAAGTCACATTGGTACTCAGTGAAATTTATGACACAGAGCTATATTCCAACAGGCATTTCCAAATCTATATTTATAGCACTGCCAAAGAAACCAAGGGCAGCAGAACATGTGAACTACATAGAACAATCAGTCTCATGAATCAGATCACCAAAATACTCTCCCAGATAGAATCTTCAATATATCAACTAATAATGGTATATGAAACTCTGGGCTAAGAGTTAGTAAGACCTACACAGCTGTACAACCCACAAGAAGTGTTTGATTTTCTTTAAATCTTAAGTTTGGAGGATTTTCTTGGACATCTAAGTCTTCATCTTTTTTCAAATTTTCCTGCTTTTCGGCTAAAGAAAACTGTAAAAAATCCGAGTTCCTGCAAAAATCAGAAAACTTGCATCCCTGTAGAAACAGGCTTTACAGTACATGGGTGGTACATGTATCATTTTGCCATATTTGCAAAGATCAAACAACCCTATACCAATTAACGATCCTATTATAAAGCAAAGTCCTGTCCAGTTACCCCAGGGTTCCACAACCACTGCCAATTCAATGGATATCCAGATGGTAAAGAGCTCACCCCTCAACAACCCCTCGGGGATACTCGTTGTCAGCCCAGGCAGATCAAAGAAAAAACTAAAGATCCAGAATTCTGGCCTTTTTCGTCGCCGTGAGCCATTATCAATCAAAGAAAGTCAAAATGCCAGGAAAACCAAAATGGGCTTTATGTTTCAGGTACCGTAATGTACTTTTTCCAAATATCAACTGAGGCAGGGGGCTGTTTTAATTGCCTTTCAAAGCACTATCCTTATGACCCTTATTGTTTTGTCTTCATTTCATCTCCACTGGTTTTGGACTTTTTATGCTGTGGCTGTTTCATTTGGAAATAATTGTGCAGTGCCCCCACAAAATGAGTCCACATGCGGTGCTGGTTGATTCAAGAAAATGGGCATTTTCAAGTACTTGGTCTAATTTTTACTCACAAAATTTTTTGTGTGTAATTTGAAAGTTTATGATGTTTTTCCTTAGATCCACATATGAGACCATAAAAAAATGCTGAAAATGTATTTTTAAGGTTGTCAGAACAAGGTGATGCCCTTTTGGCTTTTACAATATGAAAACTTAAAGTCCTTCTTTCTCAATTTTCTGAAAATTGGGCCACATTGATTCCTTGACTTTCCCATGCAATAAATCAGAATCTAAATAAGATATCAAAATAATATTTCCTTAGACTAGCTTTTGAAGGCCTTTTCAATGGTCTATGCAACTCCATACCACAATATTCCCCATGTAGAATCATTTTGTGGGATCCCTACATAATTTTTACACAATGCTTTTCAATTTTGTACTTTTTTCTTGAGAGATTGTTTTAAAATGAATTGTTGCAGCATGGTACCCCATTTAAAGACACTGGTAGTGAAAAAGCCTTACGGACTCTTTGTTATTTTTATATGATAATGGATTGATACTCTGAGAACCTGAGACAAAGCTTGATGGCGAACTTTCTATTTCAATTAATTCGGCTTATATGCAGCAAAGTTGCATAATGAAGCTGAGATCTATAGGCCTTGCCCTCTTCAAGCCCTATAACTGTTTAAGATAAAAGGGAGAAGTTGTAAAAGCTTTTGTGGGACAAGGATGTTTGTCCGACTACAAAGTAATTGAAATGGCTCATTATCATTATTTTGCTGTATATTTAAAGATTGAAATTCAGGTAGCATGACAAGCCTGTTTAAGGTCAAACTCAAACGTCAAAGTCTAAAATTTCCAATCTATATAGATACTTTAATGATGAGATAGATTTTAAGTTAAAATGTTGACTTGCATAGCTCAGAGGTGCCATTTTTTTTGCATAGGCTCCGTAAAAATTTTCGTTAAAGTTCACTCTTTGTCTGCCGCAACATACAAATAACATTGCCACAAAGTGTACAGATGTCTTTTTGTAGAATTTTTTTTCTAAACAGCCCTGTCTTGTGCATGAATTTGGTAAAAGGGAAAAGGTAAATGCATTCTTTTAAAAATCTAGATACCTATAAACATTTTTGTTTAGTAGTAACATGAAGAATTTTCCACTTTTGCCTGCTTAGTGTATTTTCTTATTTTTATGTATGAAGGGCTAGACTGACATGTAAGGAATGTAGTAAACCTTTTCTTTGATTTGGAATATAATAATTATAGTTTAGAAAGAAAAAAGAATAAAAATGATTCTTTGTATTCAGGATTTTTTCCCCAGTATTGATGTAACTGTAATGATCTTCAACTGACATCTAGGCCTAAATGTTTCTTATGAATTACTCTTATATAATTTGGGAAAGATGTCCTATATGAGTAGGATTACAATGTGAAAGAAAATCTAAAAAACAACTGTGCCAGCCTTTACTACATCATTTGTAGTCTTGAAAATTGGCATGAAATTTTGTACCATATCTACAATGGAAAGGCTTTATATCGGATTGTTTATAACAACTGTCATTTCATTATTATTTTTTTTCTTGTATAAATTATTTATTTATGTTTATACATGTTTATTGCATGTGAAATCTGAACATGTGCATTTTTTCAATGTGATTCTGTTTACACTGCATTTAGATTATGATTATAATTATATCAAAAGAATTGGATAGAATTGTTAATGTCTTGTGTTCAAGGCAATTGAGTCGGAAGGCGCAAATCCATTTTTTCGAGAAAATGCCATATAAAGGTCTATTTTTTTTCTTCTTTTTCTCTCATTTGTTTAATTCATCAAAAGTTTTATCTTTCCGTAAAATATTAACTTCATAAAGTTTTGACTTTTGGAAGCTTTAAAAAAATGTCTTTTTGACAACAGAAAAGCCTTAAAAGGTGCTAACTGCAACATGTGACTCATTCACCCTAGATGTGAGACAAATAATGTTATTTTTGACAGAAGAGGAGTTTCGCAATAACTAAGTTAAAGTTTCCAAACCAAGTCTTAATCATACAAAATTCTAATAATTCGATGTTCTGTAGATGTGAAACTTTTTTTTTCTTTCTCTGCACTGGCTTCGCTGTAGTTGAACTTACTGTTCAAAGCCAATCAAGTCGAATTTTCTTAACACAAAAGTTTCTTTTGTCGCTGAGAGAAGATGTTCCTGCTGTTCCTTAGAACCAAACACAGAGGTGTAACTGGACCACAAAATCATTGTTTTTGTGCTTGTGAGATAGGGAGAGGGGAAAGAGGGAGTTACCAATACGAGCACATATAACAGGGCTGTAAATCTTTCAAATTTAAGCTCTCTTTTCATCAAATTTGGAATTTTGGCTTAAATTTTTAAAATCAATCAGTTATTCAACCCCTGCTTGAAAGTAACTTTTTGCAGTATTAAACTTGATTGAAAGCAATGTTATGCTCCCATAGTGCTTTTAAGGATATTTTTTTTATAGTTCTATTGATTCCAAAGCCATAAGAGTCCTATGTTGTTTTCAGCTTTTTTTTATCGGTAATTTACATACCTGAAAAAATAAGTAAAGTAGAAAATTGACAAAGTCAAATAAATCTGAAAATAGAATCCTCCTAATTGGAAGTATTGTCCATTCCTACGAGACAGAAATTTGTTGGATTCTAGTTTTTTTTTTCTTTCATTCTTTAAAAAGCTTTCCTACTATAGTACTAATTCCATGTTTATAAGGATGGGAAAGTTCACAATTTTTTTTTATTTGTAGGGCATATGTGTCTGTGTAATTGGAATCCAAATTGTATTAAATTTATCTAACGTTTAAACTATCTGAATGCACCAAAGTATTTGCCATAGGGGGCTAAGTAGAATATGACCTCAAAGTTTGTGTTTTTAGGACATTGAGTGAGACCCTTTCAAGGCTTTTGTGCGTAAATGTAAAACTCTTATCACAGTATCATTGCACCTTGCTGTTTCTTGTTATAATTATGGCTGAGTTAACAGTATAATATCCAAATCTTGGATTACATGAACTTTTTTTTAGTGTATTTTGTAATTAACAGGAAGTTTCACCATTTTCAATCATAAATCTAAATCTCTTCTCATTGAGATAATATGGTCTCTCTTTTCTCATTCTGCTGGCCCTAATAACAGAGATTAGGAGTGCATTATTAATTTAATGATAACTATTGAAATCAAATATCTCTTTTTGTTGGGAACTATAACTTA
The DNA here is from genome assembly GCA_019649035.1 of Elysia marginata. Lineage (NCBI taxonomy): Eukaryota > Metazoa > Mollusca > Gastropoda > Plakobranchidae > Elysia > Elysia marginata. Next base: position 167,935 of record BMAT01012378.1, read on the forward strand.
GTTGCATGTAGTATTATTGAGAAAAACAACTCCATGCTCAGGTATGTCCCTGGAAGTCAAACTTTTTTCTTGACATTTACCTGCTGCATAGATTTAAATTAACAAATTCGGCGTGTGAATATTGGTTACTTGTTTTGCATGGTGCAATGAAAATGCCATTATCATAATGTCTTGGGAATTAAAATCTAAGAGGTTTCAGGTATATATGTCTATTAATACCCAATACATCTGCATGAGCATACATGAATTTTTCTATGCAATGATTGTGTGGGCCAGAGGTTCTTCTTTTTAAATTTTGGAATGGCAGGTCTCCGTATCTTTCTAATTTTTGAAGACATTTTTTTACTTAAAGCAAGCAAGAGCAAAAAATCTCCTGATGGCTGCTATTTAAGGGGTTTAAGCTTAACAAACTTTGATGTATCAGTTCAGATCTTGCCAAAGAGTTAAAAAAAATTTAAAAGAGGGTCAATACTAATTATCTTTTAATTTAATTGTTTATGAGGATTTCACGGGAAGAGACCTAAATGCTAAACAAACAAATTTTGTTGTTTTGTACTGCATGGTTGTCTGTTAAAACCAATATTTCTCAGTACTTGTAACCGTCTTGTTATAGGTAATAATTTTGATGGTAGTTATATGAAATATCTCAAATATATATGTAGATTAAAGTAGTGTAAAGCAAAAACATTTAAGGCTAACATAAATAATGGTAATGAAGTAAAAAAGCTCCTGTTTATGTCTATTTTGCTACAAGTTGCTACTGCTAGTATGGTTTAATATACATGTTTTCCTTGTTTGTCTTTTAGACTCGATGCCTTATCAAGACCCTCTTGATGGTGCTGTGGGTGGTGATGAATTGGAAGACATTGGTGCTCTACGTCTGCATGATGACAGTGAATTTCCTCCCATGAGACACAAGCTTCCTTGAGTAGCAGTGAGAATGTAGGAAGGAAAGAAAGAGAGTGAGAGAGTGAGAATAAGAGAAGTAAGGGGGAAACAAAAAGAAATCTTTGTCAATTTCAAGTTCGATTATATTTAAGTAAGTTTTCATGCCAAAAATATCTAGCACAGCCGACGCGAAATACATCACTTATTGCCAAGCTTAATTACACTTTCTGAAGTCCTCTGAATAAGCAAATGAGAAATAAGCTTAAATAAATCTGTTCACCTAAGGAAATGCAAATTACTTTTCACCAAAGCAAAATCTTTTTTTGTAAACAGAAATTTATCCAAAATGATTATGCAATGAACGAGAAAATGGTTAATTCACTAATAATCTTTACATGCACTTATAGTTATGATCCCTCTCCCTTTTTGGTTTGAGAGCATAATCTAAAATAGGTTCCAGTTTAGGTTTAGGATCTCCATCAATATTTTATGACATAAACCTTCATGTCTCTCCCTAGGAACAAAGGACTTTAACTTCTTATCATTATAAGGACGTTGATGTTAATTTTTGTTGTAGATTGTACCTTTGGCATCCCCCAGAAATGCCACTACTTCGCACATCTGAACATAGACATTAGGTCTTATTTACACCTCAGAATTGCCAGCTTCATCTGGAGTTTTAAAATGTTGTTTACACCTATTAAAAAAAAACAAACAAACAACCCATGAACAATCTAAGCAAAATGAAAGTAAAAGTAAAACAACCATTGGAAAGCTTGAGATGAGGTGTACTTCAAACAAGCATAGATTTAACATCTGGTTTATAATGAGAATTTTTATAATACAGGAATTAAAGTTGGCACCCTGAATGTCAAAGTAATGGACATGGGTGGGGGAGGGGTGGGGGGGAGGTATAGGGGCACAGAAGGGTAGTCTCTATGTGTGGTTCCTTGTATTTTGGGAAATGCAAGAATTTTAGCCATCAAAGCTGAGGAGACACTGAATTTTTAAAAAATTTTTTTGGTACAGAAAGAGTCAGCTTTTCTCACTGTTCATTAATTTTTTTTCTTCCAATTTTCGTTTAAACTTATGTATGTGACACTTGCAAAAATTCTTGATGCGTTGTGTTGAATTGTCGTGGAAATTTTGTTCTTGAAAAATCTATAAATTATTCATATTTTTGTGACTTCTTTCATACTAACTAGTGAACTAGGGGGTGGGGGGGGGTGTTGATGGGTCTCCACTTCTACTTCTAGTCACATCTGGCCTGCATGTCTTTCCAAACCACAGTAATAGTAATTGCTGTGTGAGGCTGAGAGCTGTGAATTATCGGTCTATATGAGTATCAGTATGAAAGGGTTGACACAGGAGTCTACCTGCAAAGTTGAACTGCTCAGTATACATATGACTAGATGCAACAGGGTGATTGTCATTACATAAGGACTGATAAACAAGAAGAATGTGTTTTGCTTTAAAGTATAATATGAGTCTGCATGATTATATATAATTGAACAAAAAAATACACAATGGCTGTTTCTTAGCTCGGAGTGGTGAGTACATGCGTCAAGGTATTGTATATTTTTTCTTGTTTTTGGGTTGAAGGGGATGGCTGCCAGTTTCTTAATCTAAAAAAAAATTTAAAACAAGGCAAAAAAAGAATGGAAAATTACATTATTACGTTTACTTAACACATTGTCACTTTCAATGGGGAAAGTCAGCTGCATTTTGGAACTTATGCTATTGTACTATTGCAAGACGAATAATTTTCTGGCAATATTTATTGCATGCTTTAAAGTCCATTGCAAATGTTACTTGCTTAGGCAGTGAATAATTTTTTGTGTTAAACATGTATTTGATAATTAATCAATGTTCTATTCTGAGTTTTTGTATCTTTAATCCTTACAATCAATCTTGATACGATTACAAGGTATATTGTAGAAAGTGGTTTACGCTTAGCTTGTTTGCAGTTATAGCATTTGATGATCAATCACAAAGTCCATTACAGCAAGCTGATGTTTTAACTATGCTCTTATGCAAATAAAATAAAAAAGCCTAAAAATATCTCAGCTTCCTAATTTATCAAAGTAATGACTACAAATGGATTGCAAAATCTAAGATACATTTTTTGAGAAAATGTTTTGTCTCTAATCTAGTGGAGTCAGGTGTCACAATTTTTGCATCAATAAGTATTTTAGATGTCTAATTTTCTAGTCTTTCACAATTGCTGTTATTATACAGCACTGGAAAAAAAAATTTTGTTTAGATTGACAATACTTATATGAGTAACTGAGGAAACAAAAACTCATAAATATTGCAATGAATTAAAATTTTCTTACCGAGACACCAAATTCTGAAAAATCATATGAATTACCTAACAATTTTTCAAGATCAATTAAAAGTAATGGAAGGTCTTTTTGTAATTCTTTTTTCTTTTTCTGGTATGTTACAATTTGTAACTAAATTTTCTAATTTTGATAAAAGTTCCACAATAGGTTGAATAAAGTCTGCTTAAACTTTGCTCATTTTGGGCTACTTTTAGAGGATCCTGCTCCCAACAAACCCTGGCTTTTATGAACTTTATCAATTTCACCCATGAATTTTTGCAATCTTTGGGTTGTCTGAAAAAAAAAACAAAAAGAAAAAAAAAACAAATTTAATGGCACATTGCTTCACAGCTCTTCATGTTCAATTCCTTTGCTGAGGTGCATGCCACTTCGTCTGCTTTCTGCGTAATAAATCTTGTCCTTCCAATTTTCCATGAGCTTTTTTTTTTCAGCATGATTTAATAAAGGCAGAGAGAGCTTTTTGTTATGAACAGGCCCCAGGTATGAGTGCTTGGGGTGTGATCAACATTGCTAAAGTTAAAAGAACATTCCTCAGACCAGTTATCCTGTGAATCATTTACAGTGTAAAAATTACATTTTGATTTTCTAAGAACGATAAATTATGTCGTAATGTGAAAATAATACTGCCAGAATTTTTATCATTTTTATTGACATAAAAAAATAAACTACTCAATGAAGCATATAGATAGGTGTTGTGCTCTCTTAAAAGTCAAATGAGTCAAGCAGCACAAAAGTTTGACTTGGGAAAATTGTTCATATTATGTTCGATTCTTAGCTTTTTTCAGGCTTTAAAAGCCTGTTCATGATTTGCATATGTAGGTAATTACTATGCCCATATAATATTTGTCATTCGAATTTCATACATTCTTTACTATATATAAAAACAGAGTTACCAGTATTATTTTAAGAATAGACTTGAGCTAGACAACACTTTTCTTTCTATTCTGAAATCTGATTGCTTTAGAAAGCTGATGCCATAGCACTATTTGGGCAGCCAAGGCCTGGTTTTGGTTGTAAGTTTTTAGATTTCCTGCTCCAGGAAAAGAACACTTCATACTTTCCTGTGTTGAGTTCATGAAGGGTATAACATAAGTAATTAAGAAGAAAACAAACATAAATTGTCTGGAGTAGGCCTACTTGTGTGAATGAAATTCGACCTAGTATAAATCACCAAGCTCGTTTTTTTTTCTTTTCTTGACAGTTTGTCTCATAAATAGTTCTAAGTTTTTCATTCGCAGTAATTTTTAGCATTTTCAAGTACATGTATTCAGTAGGAGGAATGTCTCTTTAAGATATACTTTCATATTGACAACTACAATATATTAACCTTGAGGGGACAAAGGAAATGGGCCTTTTGCTCTGTTTTCAGCACTGCAATGATCCATATCTGTTTCATATATACCTATCGACCCCAAAACATGAATTTCATTTTTAGCACTTGAGCTAAGGGATGTTATCTCGAAAAAGTTAATAATTATGTGACACTTCTAGGGTTAAAAAGGATCTCTCAAATTATTTTTTTAAAAAAGCATTTGCTTTTTTAATTCAGATTTTTGCAAGATTTATAAGATTTTTTTTATCATTGATTCAAAGTTGTGTTTTCAAGACATAGTCTGTAATCTGGGTCATCTAAATTCTTTTCTGTCAAAAAATCGACTTATTTTACTGTATAATGTATAATGAACTTAACAGAATTATTATTCTCTTTAAACCATGTATTTGTCTTAAAATTTGTAATTTCAACACATGTTAGTATTGTCCAGGTTTGGTGTTTTTTTGAATTCCAATTCATGATAATATTGATATGAAATGTGTACCCAATGAATCGGTATGAGTGATTAACATAGGGCAAATGTAAATTTCACAAACGTATAGAATGTATTCTTTTCAAAGCCACTTGAGACACAAACAGTAATGCAGATTTTCATGTTGCCTCCTGAACACATGACACCCAGCCTTGATATCACTACTTTCCCATCCAACAGTCTTGGCTCAGAACTAAAGCAGCAAGTTAAAGTATCCTCATGTCATTTTTCTCGCAATCTGTCCAAATGAGTCGTTATTCGCATGGCTTAGTTTTGGGATATAGGCTTTTAAGGTTTAGGCGGTGTTCAGAAGTCAAAGATATTTTTTATTTTAGTTATTGACACTAAAACCATTTCTAAACAGTTTTCACAAATAATTCACGTTGAAATTTCATGTTTTATGTGTTTTCTCTTAACTGTTACATGTATAGTGCTAAGGTCTGAACACCTTTATAGTTGTCTTAACTTTAATTGCTATTTCTCCCTTTTCTGAAACATCACAAGACCTAACCCTGCTAACTTCAAACGGCTATNNNTTCAAACAGAAGCATGATAGAGCTTTTCTGTTTGTTGTGTTGAAAAGTAGAGAAAATAGCTTTTCTGTGATGCCAGCATCTGACTTAATTCTCAGTTGGACTGATTGCAAGACATTTATCAGTCACTGTGAGTGCAGCTGCTAAACAAAACTGCCATCAAAATAGATTTCTTTAACTGCATCCATTAGCTCTTAATTCATCATTGCAAGCTTAAATTTGTGCTGTGTATGCACAAAATCAAACAGTCAAAGATTTAAACTTGACTTGCTCACTATTGTAGAATAGATATCTGCAAAAGCTGCATCTGTCATGGCTTTCTAAATAATATAAGTCGCAACAAGCAAATAAACATTTGTAATATTTTTTTTGCTGTGTTGGGGCTGCTTCCAGTGTATAGTTGCTCATCCTGCTTAATCGATATCTCCATTTCTACTTCATTGCTGCCAGTAGGAAAGCTTGAAGTGGGGGCCATGTATCCTAAGTAGCCTATGTGATATTGCTTAACCTTGTTTTCTTCCTCCTTGTCGAGCGTTGACTTGTGTACATTTAAAAAAAAAATCAAATCTGATTTTATTTTTCTCTGAATTCATGCCTGTTTTATCATGCACATAATTCAACTGCCTTATAAACACATTGAAACGCTATAAATGTATGACTGCTGTATAAAATAAACTGAAAGAGTTCAGCCGCCCCATTGCCTTTTTT
>BMAT01012386.1:44030-54053 GCA_019649035.1 Elysia marginata
CCTTTAGCCTCTTCATGGTTAAAAAGAGCTTTTTAAACACTCTAGTACCATTATACCAATATGAAATCATTTCAAAACAAGGTTTATTTGTTGGATTGCTACACTTTTAGTTTCGATGGGTCTACTCGGTTCAAAGCCGCCTTTGTTTTAACAGCTGAGTCCACTTAAGATAAAGTCTCTTTAAAACAACTTTGCTTTAATATTAGCTAGATTATCAGTTGTTTTTTTTCCTTCATGGTTTTACGAATTAATAAATAGTGAACTTTAATGAACTAAACTTTTTAATCGTGCCCACAGTAGCTTATTTTAACAGGACGCCATTGTATTCCCAACTCTTCTACATCACGCCTAAAATTTAATCAGCTCTTATTTGGCAAATAAAAGTATCTAATGAACACACTAGACCTACAAGGAAAAAAAATTGCTCTGGCTGGTAAGCCAGGTGGTCAAAGGGACAAAACCAAACAAACAAGCTTCTGGTAGAATAAGGGTGACTTCCCGTTATACGGTACTATGAACATTGAGCCAATTCCCAATTATTAACAGCACCAGCAGTTACAATACTCAGCGCTCTTCTGCCTGTAGTGGGTCATCATTGTCAAATAATAAAAAAAAGATATAGATCTGGCAACCTGTGGGAATGAGCCGGATATCGGGAATTTTTAGTACAGGTAGCCTACGGTAAGTGCCTTATGAAGTAGACTAATCTTCCTTTCCAAGATTGCAGGGGAATCCTGTTTAAATAAACCCCTCTGAGCCCGAAAAAAATTAATCTTCTTTCAAAGTTAAATTTAAGCAATAACATTGTAAAGAGAAAAAAAATAAAAGAGACTAATAATCTGGTTTATATTAAATGAAAGTTCATCTCTACAAGGGGTTTTTCTTATAAGAATTCCACTACATATCTTTTTAAAAATTATTTATCTTTTTAGTGTTTCGAAGCTAAAAAATGTGCATTGTTCAAATTAAATTATCGCCCAACGCCTTGTAATGTGAAAAATTGCGACATATCACTTGGATCTGTCAAAGTGAAATTATCATATAACAAACTACTCGTCTTTCAAAATATTGTGTGTGTGTTTTTTTTTTCTTTAAAGAATTGAGCACCGATATTTTAAAGTAAAAAAACACATGGCATAAACAGCACCGAGTATTACAAATACCAGCCAACTTGTCCCGTCTTCGAGCAGTAAAAAACAACTATGACGAGACCAACACATTGCAATGGCTATGGGACTATTCCATGAACATTGAAAAATACATTTAGAGTAGTTCCTCTAGTACAATGGTGAGTCTTTAGGCTTAGATTTAGCACTAAAATTATTCAAATAAACTACCTCGCCAACAGAAGAGATTGCTGGTGAGCCCACCTTCTGACTTTTACACAGAAACAGAATTAGTACTGAAACAGTCCTATTCTCCGAACCGATGCTCAGAAGAAAAAGGGAAATAAAATCCTAAAATGAGGTAGTGTTACAAACTCTGTCGAAATGCTGATAGAATTGAGGCAACCGAGGTGTAGATTTAGTCTACATGGTCTCTATTTAGATTAGATGTAAAACCAAATAATATAAAAATCTATACATAACTTCATTTCAATTTATTTGTATAAGTTGACCTGCAGTTCCGTTTCCCCGCGTTATTTTTGTGTATCATTATTATGCATATTAATCCGTAGGATTTTACGTTCCATTTCCGTCAAATTTTAATCATAAAAACTTTGGTTAACGAAGGCTCACTTTGATGCACATCAAAATAACAAATAAAAATGTTAATAAAGTTTATTCTTTTTTGCCGGCACATCTTTCTAGAACACACTGCAAAATTTTTTTCTGTTGAACATATCATCTACATGGAAATTGCTTTTACAATGGCTACCATTTTAATGTAGGTCAAGTCATTGACGCCGATTTAGATTTTAACTGTCGAAAAAGAGCTCTCTCGAATCTCAATATGACTTTATATATTTTTAGAGACTGATGTCGTTAAAGCATATCGTTTTGAAGCTTTGATTGTTTTTCATCGAAGGAGAAGATAATCCTTGACAGTTTTGACATTAGATGCATTATAATAAGATTCAAGTAACGTAATAGTAATGTTATCAACGAAGAAACTAGAAATAAAGTTTAAAAATGTTGGAAGATAAAAAGTATCCAAGGCCCGTTTACCACCCGTACGGACTCTTCATATAATAATGATATTTTTACAACGGAAAATAATCTAACATTCCGCCCTTCGTTGCTGTGCTGTTTTGTTTATATCATGCTATGTAATGTCCAATAAGCAAGAATCGCAAAATAGAAAAACTGCTCTGTAAATTAATTTAGACCGTCAAAAAGCTACTGGCGAAACGCATTTCCGATTTTAAAAAATCTATGGAGCGCTGCGCGAAAAAAATTTTGACCAGGTTAAATGGCAGTTAAGCTGTCTAAGGGCAAGAACTAAAACAAAAAGCGACTTAAGCAATAAAAAGAGTACCTCCAGGTGTTCAAGTTCTTGAACACAAAATTAATGTAAGATTATCAGTAAATCTATATCTATAAATGAGGAGCGCATGAATATAAAAAAAGCTTCGGTAGAGTTCTCCTAGACCGTTTTCGATAAAAGCGTCATATGTGTTTAAAATGCCTTTAAAAAAATGTATATTTTGGTAAAAGGAAAAAAATTAAAAAATTAAACACGACAAAAAAAAAAAAAAATCCATTGTTTTTATAAGGAACTATTTTCTTTTGCGCTTCTTTACTTCCGTCTTCTTGGAAAAATGTTGTGAAGTGGCGTCACGTCAAAATTAGTGAAAGGTTTGATTTCAAGAGGTAATTGTGATTATCGCCTTTAAATTTGATTTTGTTATGAAGTTTAATGTGTCAAAAATCCCTATGAATCCAGATTCGATTGAACGAAGACAGGGAACAATCTGATCTAGATTCTAGAGCTAGCACGAAGACAGGGAAGAAAATTCTGCGACCCACTCTGCAGTGAACCAACTTTATTCTAGATCTAGATATATGTAGAGTAGATCAGCCTATTTTCGGAAATCGACTAAAAGCGGAACTCCAGTGTCAACCGATAATAAACAACGTAAACGGAAACGTGCTGCTATCCAGATCGATCCAGTTTGACCGCAAACAAACCTTTTCTCTTTTGAAACCCAAGAACCTGAAGAGAGCAACCCTTGGTCGTTTTAATTTGCAGTTTTCAAAACTCAAAATTACAAGCTAACATGGCAGGTCCATCGTTAACAGATTCGAGATTCTAACGTCTGCTTGGAAATAAGGTTTTGGAAACTGCTAGTGCCTGGAATGAACGTGAAACTGAGTTTAACCCATAATTAAATAGTCCATGAATCTAATCTAACGTGAATTTTTTACCAAAGTCCACAATTTAGATTTAAAAGGGGGTTCTGATTTACTTGTAGTGATTTTCACTTATTTTGATAAAATCGAAACCTATTTTTAGCATCTAAGATTGAAAATTGTTTAGAAAGAAGTGCGTCTCAAAACGAGGTTGTGGTGCCTATTTTTAGAACAATCCATAAATAGCTTGGGACTGATCAGGAATTTCCAAAGAGGTCTATCCCGGCAGGCTACAACACAATATTTTAAGTGGCCCATACACGATACAATACAAATTGCTTGACAGTATTCTTGACTCAAGCATATTAAGTTTGATGAACATTTCATGGTGCATGGGTGAGTTTGATGGCCAAAAATACTTGATCATTTTGATGTCAAATGCTTGATGGATCTGATTTTTGTTGATATTTTTCATTAAGTTGTCACACAAGTTGGATCGTGAGTGGTGTTCAAATTTGTTTGTCCCGCATTACTTTTTTTTTTCAAAATCTTCCGCGGACAACACATCTTGCACTGTGTTTTTATCTTTTATTTATTATTGATTATTTTAGATTTATTCATACAACATCATGATGGCGTCATCAAAAGAGGAAAAGAAAATTTGCTGTAAAACTTACTTTTTCAAATTCTATGATAATTTTAAAGTAAATATTAATTTTTTTAAGTTAAATAATTTTTGCGACCAAAAATGAACGTAGTTAAAAAAGTAGGTGGCAGGTTACATCCCGTGACTCCCGTTCCATAGGAGAAAATGGCGGCCATTTCCGTTACCGTGATTCAACGCACCCGTTACATGTTTTGACTAACAGCTTTGAAATTTATCTGATCGATTTCAGTGAACTATTTTCGCATTCAAACGGATTGATGATGAAAAATATGCTCAGTAGAAATCTAAAAAAGCATCATCTATTCCAATCGGTACACTTAAGGATAGATATCGGGTCCGACTGATCCTTCGCAAACATGATTTTTTGTAGACTGACTGATCGGTACTGCGAATATTTTCTAGATATATGTCTAAACTTAAAATATCGCATTATTAATAGCGGTTAGAGTTAGACCATGGGAGTCTAGATTAGGCCTTGCTTGCACGCGAAACGAAGTTTAAAGGGTGAATTCCATTCATAAACCTTTAGAAATCAATAAACTCGACCGGCAGCTAGACCTTGATTTTGTAGACCTACGTTACGATCGGAATACCGGCAATTTTCGAGACTTCGTAATACACTTGTAAGTTGTAAACAATAACCGAACATCGGCAATTTTCCGTCATTTGCTTTCTTGAGAAAACTACCGATCGGGAAAATTCGCCAAGTTCCTTATTTGACGAGAAAACACTAGACCTAGGGCTTTCTCATAGACGTAGATCTACCGGAAAATCATGTCAGTCGCATTGACGAGTGAACACTAGACCTAGGGTTTTCTCATAGACGTAGATCTACCGGAAAATCATGTCAGTCGCATTGACGAGTAAACACTAGACCTAGGGCTTTCTCATAGACATAGATCTACCGGAAAATCAAGTCAGTCGCATTGACGAGTAAACACAGGACCTAGGGCTTTCTCACAGACGTAGATCTACCGGAAAATCATGTCAGTCGCATTGACGAGTAAACACTAGACCTAGGTCTTTCTCAGAGACGTAGATCTACCGGAAAAACATGTCAGTCGCAAAAGTCACGGTTACAACAACAGTCTAACTGTTTTAAAATCATGTTTATTTAGCAAATTCATACAAATGCCTGCTTGTGCAGATACTTTATTCACATTTTAAGTCATATAAACAAAAATGGAAACAAAACAGTTGTTAACAAATAAGAAATGATCACACGTTTTCAACTACTCCAGACCCACAAATTCGTGAAACCTGCCTAAAACATACATGTGTCAATCAAGTTGATCGTGTATGGGCCGTATTACATTTGCTTAGGTGAGACCACAGCATCCGGAAAAAAAATAGCAATCTAAAAATAACTTGGTGCTGCCCCCAATCCTAATCAAATCCCGCGACTGCTAGTGACTGTTGTACTTCTCTCCACTGCTAATTTCATACCTCTATTATATTTCAATCACTTGATTTAAGACGACAACGGCCTCCGAAAAAAAAACATAGGTCGCAGACTGCTTCTGATATCCGATTCTTTTAAAATCCACATACCTCACAAAAAACGCAAATTTAGGCAAATTGGTAAGTAATTTGCAAAAATTGATGGCTAAACCTCGAGATAGAAAGTTTATATGATCTATGAAATAGTTTAAGGTCGAAAGTTTCGAGTTCTTACAAAACTACAGTTTAAATTGCAAACTTGCTTGGATTTAACGCTTATCGTTCCGAAATTAGGTGGTTTGGGTATTAGAAAATGTGGAATCTAACGTATTAGATCTAGATATAGATCTAAATTAGATTCAACGACTTTTTACTGTATATGATCTAGAAAATATAGAATCTCACATTATCAAGAACTGGCAGCTCTGTTATTTGTTACTTTTGATACAATTACTACTGAAAGCTTTCACTTCAAGAGGTATTTGTGGCTATCGCCTTTAAATTTGATTTCATAAGTTTAATGTGTCAAAATTTTTATTTAATGCAGATTAGATAACATGAAGACAGGGAAGAATCTGATCTAGATTCTAGATCTAGCACAAAACGGAAGAAAATTATGTGACACACTCTGCAGTGAAACAACTAAAACCGCACTTTCAAACTTTGAACTCTATAGATTTGGAAACGGCTGCACAGTTTCTTCTGAAAATTTTCATGCTGTTGCAGAACATCAAGTTCTATATTATCTAGACAACCACAGCAAAACAAAAAAAAAATATTTTTAATGCAGCCACTTGGTTAATTTTGGTTGATTCCAAGTTAGTCAATGTATCGGTCCGAAGCCCCTTGAATGCAGACGGAAAATATTTTTTTTGAAAAGTTGAGATGTTTTAAATATCACATCATCAAGAACTGTTAGAAAGAATGATATCCCCGTGAAAGAAAAAAAATATTTTTAATGCAGCCACTTGGTTAATTTTGGTTGATTCCAAATTAATTATGTGTCGGTCCGAAGCCCCTTGAATGCAGACAGAAAATATTTTTTTATTTTCAAAGTTAAGATTTAAAAAAAACTTCCATCTACAGGTAATTTCTGTAAATACTCTGTTCCTTTCAGCATGTTTTTACCTCATTCCTTTTCTTTTTGGTTGCTTCATTTGTTAAGTTTTGTTTGGTTTTATTAAGACCGATATGCCCTATCTTAGCAAACAGTCAGAGGTAAAAATTTTTTTTTTTTGCAACAGTAAGAAAAAAAAATTCACATTATACAAGTCAATCATCTTCACTTCTAATTTTCAAACTGATAATTTTGAGTTAAATGGATAAAGAAAAAAATCTTATTTTAGAACATTTTGTTTCTGTTTCCCGTTCTTTTGAACGGGTCTGCCAGCTTGTGATACGATAATTATGCAAGCTCGCTCAAGGCACCGTAGGAAACCATTTAGAATCTTAGAGCAGGAAGGCTTGCTGTTAATTTAAAATCTTACAAAACAATAAATCGCCCAGAGCCTTCTTGCGAAGACATTTTGATTGCATTAAAACTAAATTATATGGATTTTTTAAAGACTTTCTTCTATCCATCATTATACTATTGTTTCTGATCTTATTTGAATGAATCAGAGTACATCAGTTTACCAAATAGTTTAACACAGACACTGAAAATGAACTAAATATACACACACGCGCAACATGAATGCCAAATAACAAGGGTTGATATCTTTCTTTTCTGAACGAGTATGTCACGGCATGTCAACCGCAACATGGTAGAAACATATAGGCCTACTAAATAAAACACTTTCTGAAAGGTAATTTTCTCATCAATTTAACTAACTCTAATGACGAAGTCAACAAACAGACAACGTTAGGCGACTAGAATAGAACTTTGACGTTTTTGTCTTTTGCATGATGAGCTTTTCACTATTTCTAGAAAAGTATTACATATCACTTTAACTCAAACTTCATGGCTCTTAGACTATGTGTTCGATGATGCTGCTGAGGCATTTCGTTTCAATGCAAATACAAAGGGTGTATCATTCAACAAAAACATATTTTGTCCTTAAGAGTTCTACCTAAAAGGGGTTTGGGCAACTTGTACGGAATATTGTTCGTAAGTTGTAGCCGTTGCAATTGTCTTGTTTTTAAAGGCGTATATTTTTGTTTTCGTATGTTCCCTGTTTTTTTATCTTTTTTTTTTAAATCTGGAATTGTGACATCTAATATCAGTTCTATGAACAGAAAATTAGCTTTAAAATTCATGAAAACCATTTTATAGGCTCCCATGTAAGCATATTATGTGGATTGGACTGTACTTAACTCAGTTAATTTAAACCTTTTAAATATTTTGAATGTACTGATGTCTACATTTCATTACTCATAAATGACGGGCTCTGCCATTCTACTAATTTGTACTTGACTTAACTATTAAATGGACTGGTGTGTAGCTTCTACTGTCCTTGTACTTGACTCAGAAATGAAGGGCATTAACATTTTTTTTAATGTACTGGTGTGTAGATTTGATCATATTAAACTCACAAGTGACAAATCTTTACATTCTATTGAATATTCTGTATCGGATTGTGCTTGACTTACAGACGACGGGGCTTAACATTCTATTAAATATACTTGTGTGTAGATTAGACTGTTTCAGATCAATTGTCAGTACTAGTAAGTGTACTGTAATGTATTTTAATCATACATTAAGGGCCTTAACTCACAAGTAACTAACCTTCAGTTTCTTTTGAATATACTGGTATGGATATTGCACTATACTTAACTCAGTAAAGTTGTTAATTTCAGACCTTATGAATAAACCGTTGTGTAAATTGCTTTGTTTTCGACTCAAAATGACAAGGCTTGACAATCTATTTTTGTGTGCTTCTGTGTAGATTAAACTGTACTTAACTCAGTAAGTTTTTACCTTTCAGATTATATGAATGTACATGTACAAAGATTTCGTCATCATTTAATCATAATTAACGAGCCTTGGCTTTCTATAGGACTGTTTCAGTATTATCCTTCTTTTATGTGTAAAATTCAGAAGGTGGGCTCACCAGCGAACTGTTCTGTTGGCGAGGTAGTTTATTCAAATAACTTCAGTGCTAAATCTAACCCTAAAAACTCACCATTGTCCAAGGGGAACTACTTTAAAAGAATTTTTAAAAGTTCATGGAACAGTCCCATTGAGTATACTGGTGTATATATTCAATTGTAATCAACTCACACATAAAAAAAATCACTTTCTGTTGAATGTACTAGTGTGTAGATTGGACTGTACTAACCTCAGTAAAGTTTACTTTCAGATTACATGCTTTTCTGGTGTGTAGAATTTACATTACCTTACAAGGGACTGACCTTCTCAATCAATTAAATGTTCTTGTGTGTAGATCGAACCGTATGTAACTCACAAGTGAGGGACCTTGACAATTAAGTAGATGTACTTCTGTATAGATTAGACTGTACTTAACTCCGTAATGTATGTTTTAAATCTTATTAATGTACTGGTATGTAGATTGCTTTATACTATACTTAAAAAGAGGGGACTTGACATTTTATATACTCGTAAATGCACTGGTGTGTAATACGGAAAAAAATATTACCCAGTGGTAGCTACAATTTTCAGTTCTTTCTTTTTAATGTACTGGTGTGTAGATTACTCATAATTAAGGGCCTCGACATTCTATTGAAATTTGAATGTACAGGAGTGTAGAACGGACTGAAATGAACTTACAAGTGAAGGACCTTTTTTATTTTTTTAAATGCACTGTTGTGTAGATTAGACATCACGTAACTGTTTTTTATGCTTTGTACTTAAGTGATAAATGACGGGCTTTGATTTTCTTTTGAATGTACTTGCATATATATTGGACTGTACTTAACTCAGTAAAGTTGTACGTTTCAGATCATAATAATGTACAGGTGAGTAAATTGTAATGTACTCTTCTCACAAATGACGGGTCTTGACATTCTATTAAATATACTGGTGTGTAAATTAAATTGTACTTAACTCACAGGTAAAAAACCTTTTCTTTCTATTGAATCTTGTGGTATGAAGATTGGACTGTACTTAACTTGCAACTGACGATGTTTACATTCTACGCACATTATAGATAGAGTAAACTGTAGACAACCAATCTTGCCTAGACTTAACAAGAACACCCGCACCCATACAGCGTACGACAACATTTTCAAGGCAAATAATGCGGTGTCATCAGTGCCCACAGTTTCAAATTCGCAGCTTAATGCAGTTATCTCTATTAGCTGTAAACTCTATTCCCTTGTGAATTGGAGACTAAACATACCCCCACCCTCCCCTCGATCACCCCTCCCCCTCTCTCTCTTTCTCTCTCTCTCTCTATCTTTACCAATCACTCTATTTTCCCTTTCTCTTGCAGTTAATATCTCCATACTTCCTTTTAAACATAACTATATATAAAAAAGCTACAGAAGTATAGCAGTTATGTAAAAATTCCCTTCATTTGGCTATACATTGATGTTGAATAATCATATCCATCATTTTCTCAGAATGAAAACTTTTTTATTTCTTTTATTGTATTTTTCTTTATTCTCCTCTTCCTCATTCATTTTCTTCTTCTTCTTCTTCTTCTTCTTCTTCTTCTTCTTCTT
>BMAT01012386.1:250641-260982 GCA_019649035.1 Elysia marginata
GGGTCTCATTGGTAATATCCTGTATTAAGCGTCATTTGAACCTTAGCCAAGCCGCCGAGTGAAGCCGGGAGCATCTATTGGAAATGGCTATTTCGTCCGATCAATACTCTGGCAAGCTACACAACTCCACAGCCCTGACAAGGGAGAGGGATGGAATGTCGAGAGATACATACATGTATACTCTCATTGAGACTGGATATGACGGAGAGGAGAGAGAAAGTTAGTGGGGAGGGGGGTGTAGGAAAAAGAAAGAGGGTGAAATGCTAATCTTACAGATGTATTAAAACTGTTTTGATGGGTTAGGAGATTCCACGGCGAGGGAAAATGATTTGTCTGGAAACGTGAAGACTTGGGCTCGGTGGTGAGCAAGACGAATGGATAAAATGCTGGGAGTAAGGGATGGGACTGGGGTCGTATGAAATTTGGGTAAGGGGAGAATCAAAAGAGAGATTCAGACAGAAAGACAAAGGAGCAGACAGACAAAGTGACAGAGAGGCAGAGGCAGAAAAAAGACAGATAAACAAATAGTCCACGCCATATAATGAAATAGATAGATAGATTGATAGATAGATAGATAGATAGATAGATAGAGAGAGAAAGAGGAAAAGTAGATGGTTCATTTCTGTCTCCTCTCCTACACAATGTATAAAAGGCACCTTTAAAGATATGCTTTTAACAATGAAAAAATACTATTAAAAAGAATCAAACTTATCAAGCAGGCGTTGTTGTGGATTAAATGGCAGAAACTCAGTTCAACCTCTCTTCAGATATCGGAATTAACGTTTTCGGTTAAAATCTGTCACCCTTTGATTATACAAATGAAATGATTATGTTTCTCTCACTTCAAAATATTAGCGTACGGAGAAACTAACTTGTTCACCGTGCCCAGGGCTCCTCACAGAACATTGTAAACATTTTTGCCGGCTGGGCATTGAATGTTCTGTCATATAATCGATGAAAAGATTTTCGAAAATCGAAAACAAAAGCTTAACTTAGACTTACCTGAAGAAAAAAAAGGTAAAACTTTAATAGATCAAAACTGCATGATTAAACTCATCTTAATGTGTTGCAAAAAAAACAAAAAAACAAAGAGAGCTGTTTCATGCATTTTCCACGAAATAATCCCGAGGTTATTATCGGATTAAAAAAAATAATAGCCAAAATTAATAAATTCATTGCGTTGCCAATTTTACTTTATTGAAGGTAAAAGTCTGACGGCATTGAATATTTTCGCAAACGAAACTCTGAGAGAGAGAAAGAGAGAGAGAGAGATAGATAGAGAGAGAGAGAGAGAGAGAGAGAGAGAGAGAGAGAGACAGACAGAGAGACAGAGAGACAGAGAGATATAGATTTCTTGAGCCATTTATAATATCAAGTTTTGTTTAATTTAAAAGAGAGCTTTAATAGAGAGCAATTCTGGCTTGACATTTTGTACAATTATAATTAACTTTGTTTTTCTCCTCTTTAATCCTAATCAGAAAGAAGCATTTTACGCATTTTACTAGATGTTGCCATTAGTAATTACGTGATTTTTCATACCTTCACATTCCTAAAACTAGTTGAGCGCATTCTAACAACATCTCTAAAAAGACTTTAGCTGTTTGATCTCTAATGGAGCAGCTGATGTCAGGAGGCAAATCTAGTCTCTGAGACATTAAGACAATTTTTACTACTTAAAATAACGAGCTGATGGATCTTATTAACTTTGTCGCGTTGGGGTTCAGTGGCAAAAGTTGAGGGATCGAATATGTGTACCCGGCTATCAGTGAAAGGTCTTGTCAGTATATTGTGTTAATGCGCTTTTGAAAGTGATGCATATATAAGATCTTCTAAGATTACTTTGGTTAGCAGTCACGTGGCATGTCGGAAATCTGTTGTCAGTCAAACGTTCAGAGTTTTTTACAGTCTTAAAAAACGCCGTTCGGAACCGTCTGGAGCTATCCGGGGCCGTACGGAGCCGTCTGGAACGGTTTTGAGCTGGAAATAAAGTTTTCATTCTTTAAAGGGCGTAACTCTTAGATTCTGCACCTTCATTTAGGTCTATTAGACCTAAGGGTTTTATGTAGTTTGTGGCCGGCTGGGGCTGGTAAACCGAGACAAGCCAGCCTACACAGATTATGATCTGACATCTGATGAGGGCAGTCCTGCCCGAAACTTCGAAGTCATGGCAAGGTACACAATTTAGGTAAATATGACAATATTACGCTCCTAAAGTAGAGCACTTTACATATTATGTTATTTTACTCTATAACCTACAATATATAGTAAACAAGCGTTTTATGTTATTGTCTTTTCAATCGAAACCATAACAAGAAGGAATCTAGAAAAATGATATTTACAAAACATGTGCTATAATTGACATAGAAGAACATGTCTTAATGTTAAGGTAAGGACAAAACCTTTATCGACATTGCACTGTGCTGCATTCTATTATTGTATTGAGCCGTGGGGAGATAATTATGCAAAAAAATTACCATCTTCCGATAAAGTTTGGCCATTTTGTTTGGTAAAGTTTGCTTTGATTTATGCAACGCTACGTCTTGCGATGCTGCTGACAAATTAAATTTATTTAAAAATATTTTTTTCTTCTCTTTACTAAAAAAAATAGAAATATGTCAATATATGCAACTCGGAGTCTATGATTTTCCGGTTTGAAGCTCGATGCAAAGCGGGGGTTTCTACGACGGCACCATCAGCCCTAATTTTGCATGGAACATACTGGCTGAACTTAACGTAATTAGATTCAAGAATTCCCCAACGCTGATTTTTGGCACAACAAGATGCTCAGAGAGAGAGAGAGAGAAAGAGAGAGAGAGAGACAGAGAGAGACAGAGAGAGACAGATGGCAACAGTTAATTCAGTAATCCCCAAGCTGCTCCAGGGAGTTACAGAATGTGTGTGACCTGAAAATCAAGCGACTAGCGAAGGAGTTTATATAGTAGTCTGTATACATTATGGTATTGGAAAGGGAGTCATTCCCTGAACCGCGGCAGCGGAAGGTACCGCTACAGAAACTGCTAACGACATTTTCACTTAGCGTGGGTCCTATTGTTTGCATGACAAACATCGGGTGGTTAATTTAATAGCTACAAACATGGTTAGTTCCTTCCGTAGTCCACTCGTAATGTCACAGAGGTACATAAAATAATCAGGGCTGGGGGAATTGCTATACATATCTTTACAACTTGAGGTTTTGGACCGAATTTTATTTTTTTAATTTAAAAAAATGCGTACGTCCAGAAAAGTCTGGTTGCTTTTTAAGTTCTATGTAGGAACGTCGCTTAGGTGCATTCTATATCAACCCTGTAGCGAGCGTTATCCTTAATTAGTAAGCATAATATTAATTGCTCAAACCGTGGCTAGTATTGAAGATAGAAACAAGAGGATTTGGACACGAAAAACAGAGAGTCAAGGATGGAGAGTTAGGGAGAAAAAGAAGAGAGAAAAAGAAAACGGGAAAAAAGAAAAAAAAAGAGGAGAGAGATAGAAAGAGAAAGAGTGAAACAGAGGAGAAATAGATGGAAAGAAAATGAGAGAGGGAGAGAAAAAGAAAGAAAGAGAGAGACGGAAAAAGGATGAAATTGAGAGAGACGAAGATGAAGAAGAAGAAGAAGAAGAAGAAGAAGAAGAAGAAGAAGAAGAACGAATAAAAGAAAGAAAGTAGCTGAGCGATAATTTGTACATTGTCGAAACAACGAGGCTTTTCCATGTTGAGCAAATTAGCGACGGCGCAGCTTCTAATTTGCCGCACGAGGCAGCTTTGTTAACTAGACGGCTTTGTCCGTGAGCAAGGCGCGGGGGGTCTGGATGCTGAGTTAATTACAGGGACTGACGAAATCGACTGAGACAAGGTAATCGTGGTACACTCAGGCCAGAGGGGGAGAAAGACGATTCCTGGAGGTGAGCTCAGCATTGAACAGAGGTCAACCTTCTTTGATTGGCTTGTTAGACAACAGAGAGAGAGAGAGAGAGAGAGAGAGAGAGAGAGAGAGAGAGTTAAGTAATGCTACAATTGTTTCAAAAGCACTTACATTCGGAGTACAAATTTTATGTTTGATTTTTTTCCAGACTTCCTCTTTCTATATCACATTACTAAAGAAATCTATGTCACATAGATTGGAGTTGACAATGTCATTTTGACACACAGGAAATCCTTACACAAAAATATGACAATGTCATGACCCATCCGTCCCATATCTAAAGTGAAAACACTTATATTATTCATAATTCAAATGTTCATATAATTTTATTTATTTTTCCTTTATGCACTCAAAGATCACATTAGATAGATCACTGTCAAAACTAGATAAGCTCTCTCCTTTCATGATCAGAAAAAAACGTCCAGTGTGGTATTAGTTATTTTTTCCTAAATAAGAGAACATCACCAGATTCAGTTTCAAAGATGAGACACACTTAAAGCAGTAGGTATACCTCGTGTAGCGGCTCATGTAGCTATTCAATATTTTTTTTCTTGCAGTAAAATACAAAATGAGATCCCGCACTAAAGCCCCAAAATTTCCACTATATGAGTAAAGGCCATCGTCTGCAGCTACAGTCCGTTATGGGATATTTTTTTTGTTTATAGAAAATAGCAATCTTCGATTTGCATCTACCCATGGGTTATTAGACGGCCACTTTGATGTTGTATGGTCTAAGTGAACACTGATATTACAGTCAAAATGCATTTTCACGGCTGTACAAAAGCCATTGGAAACATGTTTTGGGGGGGTGGGTTTACCGAGTTAAAAAAGCTTAAAGATAGTGTGTGACTGAGAGAGAGAGAAGTAAAGAGACAGGAAGACTGAGAGAGGAAGACAGAGAAAAGAGAGAAAGACAGAAAGAGAAACAGAAAGAGAGATTTAAAGACAGAGAAATGAAAGAGAGAGAGAGAGAGAGAGAAAGAGAGAGAGAGAGTTTGGTAATGCTAGAACCGCTCGGATATCATCTAAAAACTTAGTGCAATCTCATGAAGAAATAGCAAGTTAATACATTTACAAGCGTGCAAAAGTAAAAAAAAAACCTTTAAAGACTTGCATGATTTGCCCAGAGGCAACTCTTTTTGGTAACAAAGTAAGAACAGTGTCATGCGTCGCCGAGACAAAACCAAGTGCCTAGTTGGCACCTCAAAATAGATTTGAATCTGAAACTGGTTTATATATTTACATGAATCATAAAACTATAATATCGTTTAAGAGTCCAATGTAAAAACCAGACTTGAAAGAGGAGGTAAAAGCGCCCCCCCCCCCCTCCCGTGAACTTAAAACCAAACTTTTCAAATCGACAGAGATCTATACTAATTACTAGATGAACAAAATTTTTTCTCACTTAAAGCTCTCAAGGAATGCCTGAAAGGAAGCGTGTGAATCGTTTTGCACTTAACATTACGGACGTGCGTTTTACGAAGAGAAAAAAAAGAAGAAAACAACACAAAACCATCAACACATTTGTACGATTTCGCTTTTTGTATTGGTCGAAAACACGTTCAGTCGCTCGCGGGCATTACAGATTTTCAGGTTTCCAAACCAAAAAGATTTCCAGAAATGTTTTCGCCGATTTTGTCACTGGAAGGAACAAAATATTTAAATCTACACGCTTTATGTTGTATTTATACGCTATGTTTTAATAAGGGGCCTTGCACCCTCCAATCAAAGAGGACGCTGTTAAAAATAAAATTTATTTAGAAATTAGGAAACAGTATTGCATTCGAATGTCCTTCACAGAAAACAAAAATTGCTGAAAAGTGATTAAGGACTTAGGATATATATTCACGTGAGAGCTATCAACACACCAGAATTTCAGCTCGAATGATTCGCAACAAAGTTTTGTATGCATTAAAAAACTTTTCACCATTATTCGATATAGTTGTCCCACCTAATCTCGACCAATAAATTAACAGCTTAAATTCTAAGCTATATTTTGATACCTAAAAGATATGGTTCGCTCGAGCTGGTCTTAAAAAAATAACAGTGTGTTACAAAGATTTTGCGTCAAAAATTATTAACAGGGAGATCGATAATTGTCACAAAAAGTTACACTTGTTTCTATTCAAGAACATTACTTTCATTAACGCTGTGAGTTTAAAAACACTTCAAAATGTTAAAAAAAAAAAAGATTGGTAAATAAATGATTTGGGGTCTAAAGACAGAATTATAGTGGGTGCTAGCTCGGCTTGACAAGTTTGACATACGTCCGATTTCACCGCGCAGAGTCACAATAATTAACATCAGTAAGATTAAGAAAAAAAAAATTATCAAATCTATGTATAATTTTGTGTCAAATCTTGACATCGCCTTTCTCCGACGTTCCTCAAGGACGCTACAACTTTCAACTATACAAATGAATACACAGACATTTTTTCTGGGACAAAAAAATCTTATTCATTCCTTTAGAGCTCTTTCTGTTATATCTCAGCTATTCTTTTCACCCAGAGACAAAATTTTAAGCATTTCAAGCTATCGCACCATTGTAAACAAACTTACATCTTTTGGGGAGCTTTTAAAGGCACGGTATAATTTTTTTTTCAAAATTTCACCTAAATAACCATTTGAACAAGTATTTAAAAAGCATAACTCTATGCAAAAAGAAACATAAATGCTTCGAGCGTCAACCACTTTTTACCGTGCAACCCAAAACATGGTGTTCCAAAATAATAAGGGGTTGGTTAATATTTAGAACGCTCTATAATTTTCTCCAAAAAATGAGTTACATAGCTCCGAACTTGTAAGCTGGAATGCATACAAAGCTGTAACTATAAAGATAGTAAAACTCACAGAACTAAGCAGGAATCTTTGGATCTTCTTAAAAGGGTCTTTGACCTTCATATAGTTTAGCTTTCAAAACCTTTCAAAAGACACAACTTGATAAAAAAAATGTAGAACATTATTTTTATTTTTTTTTTAAGAAAAAATATTACATTTTCTGTTAGGAAGGAGATACCTACACAGAAGATGACACATTCGAAAAGAAAAAAACCCAGTGAAAACAATTTAGGTAACAAGTAGTTTCCGGGTAGATTTTTAGAGGTAATTTTCCAAGTTTGCAGAAGATAAACGTTCAATTTTGTATCGTTAACGGTATTCTAGTTCCAAATTTACAACCGCCTGATAATCAATATTTTGCTATGTATATTTGATTTCTTACAAAGGAAGACTCACAATATTTCCTTATCTTTTTTTTAAAACTTTGCATGCATTAGTCTTTAGTCATATAACGTTCAAATAAAAAGCAAAGTCAAAAAAGGAGTAATAGAAACGTATAAAGATAGACACACAGTACAGGCAGATACAAATGTAAATCGATAGTTTAAAAGATAGATAGATAGATAGATAGATAGGCTCACGACATAGGAAGATAGATCATAATTAATAGATAGATAGATAGACAGAGAGAGATAGAGAGATAAAAAGAGAACATACCTAGATAGATAACTAGATAGAAATAGTACATAATTAGACAGATTATTAAGCAAGGGTAAAGATTAGTAACAGAGACGAGAAACAAATGTAGAAAGCGAGAGAGAGAGAGAGAGAGAGAGAGAGAGAGAGAGAGAGAGCGAGAGAATCAGAAAAAGAGAGGGAGAGTGGGCGTAGGTAATGAATGAAACATAAGGATATACAAACAAGAAGAAAAGGAGAAATTAAAAAAAATTTCATAGGTTACAGCGAGAGAAAAAAGATGCATTAGTCAGGATTGCTCTTTAATCTTTATCGACAACTACAAATGTAAACAAGGATTCTAAAAAATACCCATTGAAATTGTCATAATTTGCACAGCTAAAAGCTTAAGATGACTAAAAGCTCTTAGCGAAAAACCTTTTAAACAGAAAACCCAAGAATACTATCGAATGTCTCTCAATTTTTATAATATTTGCTGATAAAAAAAGAGATCAGGAGACTACTACCAGTATTTAAAAGAAAATATTTCTGAGATTGTAAATTGAATCCAAAGCCAGAATGCTCTCGTGCTGGATGGATCAAAGGGAAACAATTTAGAAGCGGACTTTGAAAAGTTAAAACGTGCACTTTAATTCGGCCAAAAATACCGCATTGGCAAGACGCCCTCACACCGTTCCCTACCCCACCCCACCCATCTTATAGGCGTCATATTTCTAGTTACATACACTACGGTATTAAATTTTTAAACCAAACTGTGTTGGTTTTTTTCCTTTCTTATTTCATTCTTGAGCAACAGTCTCATGCCCCTTTACAATGCTGATGTAATTTTCTTCTCTAACTGCCTTTTTTTCATTGGCAAAAAATTTTATATTAAAAAAACATTAGAAGCATACATAAATGTAAAGAGACTCAGGGAACCGCCCAAACAAAGCTGCACTTGCGGAAAACGCAAATAAGACTGTGCAAAATGTGGTGTTTCAGTCTTCTAAAGTCGCTAAAGACGAGTGGAAGCAGCATTAAATAGAGAGATTGAGGATAAAAGCATAAAGGTTAGCCATTGCAAAAACAAACATAGAAGGATGCCAAGAGCCCCCCTTGGCGAGACTGCTCTGTTCGCGACAGAATTCTTGTTTGGTAAAAATCGATTTCTTTTTTTTTCATTTTTGAAAGTCTTGGGTTTGTCTTTTATTTATTTTTTTAATTTGTTTACACTGGGGTGAATTTGTATCTATAAAAAAGTATACCAAGACCTAGACCACTAGCGAGACAGGACTGGCTGCTAAGGGCTTAAACTTAAGAGGCTCTCAGTCGAAGTTGAACTGGCACTGGTAGATACTTCCTTCTTTTATTCTACGTAGACTGAATTATGTTCTTTTCATCGTTTTCTTTCCTTTCTTTTTAATGAGAAGGGTGTAGGGGAAAGGATTGAGGGAATTCGCTTCTATGATTGTTCCTCAAGATTGTCTTATCGATTAATAGAACGAAATTTTTTGAGAGTCATTCTAAATTTCTGCAGTTCAAAAACGTATCAAAACATAATCAAATCTATTGAATAATTTAAAGCCATAAAATTAGCAGTAGAGAGAAGTAGGTTTTCAGCGGAAATGCCCAAAATGTCTGCCTTTAGTATGATTTGAACCTTCGATTTCTATTAGCTTCAGTGCCACCGTCTTGACACTTGGAGAAACATAGCTATACCCTGTCAACACTGCGCTCTTATAGCACTGTATTACAACGATAAATCAATAACGTATTTTTAAACCAACAACACAAAAACATAACTCAATGTTTACCTGGACCTTCCCTTTGCTTTTTTTGACGTTTAACCAAAATTGTATCAAGCATAGAGCAAGATTTTATTTCTTTATAAGATAGAAGGATTTAGGGAAAACCGTCGTTTTTGCGCTAACAGACAGCAAACTGATTAAAAATTAAATTAAACAAAAAAAAAAGAGTGAAAAAAACTTAGCGCTTCGAGGCAGTTGTAAGTACAGGTTGCATCAAGATTTCACCGAAATAAATTAATATAGCTTTGAAACAAAAACGTAACTCTTACACTGCGAATTAAACTTCGATGAGTTTAGATGCAGTTATGTAAAGCTTTTTGGATGAAAGATCCATGACCATCACGTATTTCTTATGCCAGCTAAAAATTATTATTTTTTTCAATAATAAAATCCTGATTTTCTGTCTTGGTTTGGTTTTACTTTACATATCGCTCTAGGCGTTTTTTCAATTTTGAAATGATCCCCAATTATTTTGTTTATAATTCTATCCCAAAACATTTTTTTAAACCATCCTTAAAAATAACATGTTCATCTTATCGATCCTACAAGTCTGCTTGTACTAGCCTGCGATCACTTTCATTATGAGGTTTTTTCTATTGCAAAATTAGATTTCTTTACCAGGTCGATGTTTGACCCAAATTATAAAATTGAAAACGGGAAATTCCGTGCGTGTTGGCTGATTTTAAGTTAAGATGGCTTTAATGTCGCTGGTTGTATAATAAAGATTACATTTTGTACGTGAGTTTATGTACGTGTGAGAAGACAGGAAGAAATACTTTCTTCCTAGGTACTTTACTGCAGCTTACTACTGCAGCAATCCCTCGTCCACTTACATTAAAATGGGTACCTGTCTATAGGCAGTGCTTGAAATTTGTCAAATATGTTATTTTTTTTTCGCTTGACATGCATGGGTACTGTTATGCTCTGAAAATGTGAACTAATTTGCGCTGCATGTAGACTGGTGAAATAACTATGTAAAGTCTTGAGACTGCTTTCGGCGGTGTTCGACGATGACCAGCGTTCTTACAAAAGTAAACTGTAACTCAAAACTGATTTATTACAATAATGTGGCACAATTTTACACACATATGGTCATACAATTTTTTTTACTCTTATCTCTGGAGAAAAGCAGGTGTTTGCGTAGCGGTGGGAAGAGCTGA
>BMAT01012386.1:364648-385341 GCA_019649035.1 Elysia marginata
CCTGTGAGTTATATTGATATCAAATAGACCACTGCATAAAAGTATATCCTGTGCGCAGTTCTTCTTCTTCTTCTTCTTCTTCTTCTTCTTCTTCTTCTCCTTCTTCTTCTTCTTCTTCTTCTTCTTCTTCTTTTTCTTCTTCTTCTGTTTTTACATTTTTCTTCTTCCTCCTCTACTTCGTCTTTTCTCTCGTTCTTTTTCTTCTTATTCTTCTTATGAAAAGAAAACGCTAGGTATTGCTGAATTGATTCATAGTATTAGTAGATTTGGCACTAAAGCAGGAAGGGTTGAGAATTAC
Organism: Elysia marginata; assembly: GCA_019649035.1. Classification (NCBI taxonomy): domain Eukaryota; kingdom Metazoa; phylum Mollusca; class Gastropoda; family Plakobranchidae; genus Elysia; species Elysia marginata. The sequence goes on from BMAT01012386.1 coordinate 364,947, forward strand.
AAATGATTTACTTTGTACCAATAACCATCTCATAAAGACAATAAATAGGTAATGCAAGTAGGCGTACAGTAAATAATATCTTCATTACTATAAACAAAACATAATTTCTCCATAAGCCAAGAGAGAAAGAGAGAGAGAGTGGCGCCTTGTGGTTCATAGGATCAGGTCTGTAGATCTTGTAACTGCTATGATATTATGGTAATGAAAGGCTCTTGAGCAGCGTACGAGGATGGACGAGAGCATAGCTCTTCTAATGACGAGGGTCAATTATAGAGGGATTTCAGAGCCGCCTTGCGCGCATGTATTAAGCATCAAAAGCCCGCACAATCATACACGTCGGTAGTAGAACAGAGATGCTTACATCGGAAATGACTCGTGTAAAATGTAGACCTATTAGATCTAGTATTATTCATAGACAGAACGCGAGAAGTGTGTGATGGAAGTGTGACCAAACTCAACCTATTTGCAGGTCATATAAGAACGAATAGAGATATGTAGCATTGCATTACGATTTATTGGTAAGGGAAACATGAGGGTATTATTATTATTCTTTTGTGATTATTCTACTTGTAGGCGTGGCATTTGATGCCATTGATTTTATTTTTTTAACGATGCAATTTCATGAGCTTCTTGGGGGTAAAATGAAGATGGATTTATTACAAAATTTTGAAAACTTTATTTATTGAGCAAAAAAAAATTTTAAACATCTTCAAAGAAAAAAACTCGATTTCCAATCGAATAGGACTGGAAGCGAAATCCTTAATTTTACACGGTTAATAAGGGGAGAAAGCACACAGTCATATTCATAAAGAAAGTAGGTTAAATAAAAGATAGCTTACAATACTGAAAAACCAAACAATCTTAAATCACAAGCATGCTACTTGGAGCTGAATCCATTATTGTCTTCATCAATGTAGTAATTACTGTTCCCAGTCATAAAGACTCGCAAAACCATTGGGAACTGACACAATCATCCTAATTAAAAAAAAAAAAGATTCATATTCCTCTCTCCACACACACACACACCCACACACCATGACACCTTGAAGATAAAGACTCACCAGGCTTGCAAAGCCATTGCACCAACCAGTTGACGAGGCAACAGTTCCAGCGGTACTGCAGCTTCTGCCACCAAGACAGCTTTTCATACTCCTCGGCAGTGGGTTCATGGTGTTGTTGTTGCTGCTGTTGTTGGTGATGTTGATTGTGGTGGGCATGATGATGATGATGATGATGGTGGTGGTGGTGGTGATGAAGCAAAGCGCTTGAGCTCACATTATCATGGGCGTCGCCGCCCGAGCCAGCGTAAGAGGCGGCGAATGCACTCATGTTTACTTTTCAAAGATTTTTATTTGATTTTAACAGAAATCCATGGTCATTCCCAAAGCTCAGATAGCCTTTGAATACGAATTGAGTTTGTTGTTGTTTCGTTTTCTGTTATTTTTTTATAGGATATTTACATTATTTTCTTATGCTGCAAATTTCCTTGAATATAATATTGGGCTAAAAACTTTAATTTAGTACCAATAAGGCTAAAGTACGACAAAAAACGATTCTCCTTCCGACGATTAAAGAGGATTTTAAGAACACTTCTGGATATTTGTTTCTGTCGTCATTTTTTTTTAATCAAACCCTTCAATTACAGACTGGTATAGGTCTCACTGTAAATTCTCGATATTATTTTAATCGATAACTGACGCATAAGTTGATAATGAAGTAGAAATAAGTACTTTACAAAACAGCGTCTTTGATCCCCTGCTCTAAAAATACGATTACCTAAGCTTTCACTTACTGACTTCAAAACACCTGTAAAAGTCACGAAACAATGATAAACTGAACTAAACTTCGAGTGAAACTTCTTCACGTGCGTAGATTTTCTTTCAGCTTCAATATTTCCACAAAAGTATACCTTTGAAAATATCAGCACAGACGATCTAGTACCTCTAATTAATCTCTACACGGCACAAAATAATAAAAAGTCTAAGCAAACACAACTAAAAAATAGTGGACGCGGTCATCATTCACTATTTCACGCATCTTGATTATTTCCATACAATAATTACTTGGTACATGGAACAACATCACTAAGCTTATACCATTGTGCGTGAGTCGCAGCAGTACTGGTTGGCACAGGGTGATGGTCTGTATCATGCGCCAGACTGGACTGTTGAGGTGTGGGCAGCTTGCCTGGTGTGATCTTATTCTCTGGGTATCTGGTAATTTGTGTATAGCGGCGACGGAGTAGATCGAGATCAGATCTACTAATGAAACGAAGTAGTCATTTTAAAACCGTCAAACCAACGAGAAGAGAGAGAGAGAGAGAGAGAGGGAGAGATAGAGAGAGATAAAAAAGAGGAGATAGAGAGAGAGACAGAGAGAGATAGAGAGAGAGGGAGAGATAGATATATATATATATATAGAGATAGAGAGAGATAGAGAGAAATAAAGAGAGATAGAGAGAGAGACAGAGAGATAGAGAGAGATAGAGAAAGAGACAGAGATAGAGAGAAATAGAGAGAGATAGAGAGAGAGGGAGAGATAGAGAGAAAGGGAGAGATAGAGAGAGAGAAAAAATGAGAGAGAGGGGTGGTATGGGGGGTTGTCAAACGTCCCCAACAAATGAGCGATGTCTGTGATGTTGTTTCCAATTTCATTTTAGAATGGCAGAATCGAATGATATAAATAGTCCTACAGACTACTTTTTCATTTTAACTATTTTTTCGGACAAACGAGGTGTAGTTGCAGCTGTTTTTTTTTTTAACATCATGAGTTATTCTTAATCAAGTTGATGGGACTTTTTAATATGAATTTTTTTTATATATATTAAGTTATAGTAGTTAAATGAAAAGGTAGGCATAATACAAAGAAACTGGTTTAGCATCAAGTTAAAGTACAAATCAATCATAATTATTATGAACTTGTAGTATTAACACTAATGGCTCCAGCCACGAATGGTGATGACATTAACACTGTTTTCAACATGAGTGGTTCCTCAATAATAGGAGGAGTAGTTGTAGAAGTAATATTGATAATAATAAAATAAAAATAATAATAATAATGATATTAACAATAATAATAATAATAGTTGTAGTAATAGTAGTAGTTGTTGTAGTAGTAGTAGTAGTAGTAGTAGTAGTAGTAGTAGTAGTAGTAGTAGTAGTAGTAGAGTAGTAGTAGCAGTAGTAGTTGTCGTTCTTGCAGTAATTGGTAGTGGTGGTGGTTTCGAAGGTGGTAATTGGTTAGTTGGTAATTGGACAATAAACAAATCGTTGTATGAAAGCAACCCCTACAGTGAAAAACTGATCATTATAATTCTTAATTTCTCTTTCAATCTCACACTCTCTAATTGTCCCGCTTTTTGTATGTATGTATGTATGTATCTATCTATCCATTTATCTATCTATCTATTTATCTATCTATCTACTATCTACTATCTATCTATCTACCATCTATCATTCTATTTATCTATCTATCTGTGCATTTATCTCTAATTTCCAGGTAAGCGTTAAGTGCTAGCAGGCGAATGGGCATCGCACACGGTATATCAGGCGTAGGTTTCTCCCTAAGGTGAAGTCGTCACGAGCCAGGTCATTTACTCGTGGTCGCAGGTCACTGTTGGTTCTTGGCACCGACTATTGCAAGTTATCAGCTGAGGCAGGTGGATTACAACAACAAAAAAAAAACGTTCCTACGCTAGGGAGCGTTGTTTTTGTTACGACCCCTTTGTCAGTACAGGTCAGCAGTCTACTTAACATATAAAAGAAGTTAGGACTATGATTATGCAGCTTATAGATAGATGTTTTAAAAGACGTTACATTTCGTTTGAACTACAGACGAAAAAAGTGAATCACTGATACAGAAAAACTCAAAATGGTCGCCGTTTTGCAGTACGTTTACATAGGATAATTATTATTACGATCAATTCCGCTTATTTGTTATTTACATCTGTTCAATCACCCTGGAATAAACGGGTAAGACAGAATAAACAAATGAAATCTTATGAAAAATGGTTTTTATATGTCCTAAACTACCACTCCTTCCCGATTTTTATAAATCGGGAAACTATGAGAAAGGTCGGGTGATGGTAAGGAGGTTTGGAATTGGGAAGTCAGACAGATAAATTTGAAAACAGTAGACAGACAAGACAGGCAGAGAAGTTTGTCTAAATGACGAGAATTAAAACAAATATAAAACAGAAAAAAGTGGTAGACAGACAAGGTCTTTACTTCTACGGCGCAACTATTATTCCTTATCAGAAGGATTTTGAAAGAAAACACATCGTACTAGTGTAGACTCGAACACAATTTTTTACTTAGAATCTCAACTTTCTCGAAACCAAAACATCGCTGGTTGGTTGGTTGTTTGAAAATTTAACATCCCAGTCAATTTCGACGATATATCATTGTAGAAATAATTATGCACAAATCACATTAACACCTCACATTGTAAACCCACCCACGTCCATGCCACCTAAGTTCTAAACTATGTATGTAATTCTGAATTCACAAACCAGCATCCCTTTGTTTTCTGTTAAATGATAGAAGATGATAGATCTGCTTTATGCCGTCTGAGGCACATCTCGTATCAAAACAACCGCAGTTAGAGGAGAATATTGTTAATATGTCATTAAAAAGCAATAATAAAGTAGTTTTAAGAAAGCCAATCATTGCCCTGTACAAAAACAAAATGCTAGAGAAATGCCGACGCTGCTTCAGTCCAGCACAGGTCTGTTTACCCCAAAGTGTCCGGTGTTTCACCTTCCGGAAATGAGCACTGACTGACTAAAGTGTTGTTGTTTTCTCTCGTATTTGTTGAGTCTACATTTTGCTCTGCTCTGGTGATCCGCTGTTGTTAGGCTGTGAACAAAAATCTGGATCTGTTTCGCTAAACTGTGCTCTTGGTCTTCTAGTTTTTGCTAAGGTCGTCACGTGCGGTGCAGGCGATCAATCAGGCCCGATTAAGATTCTCCGACGTTTGGTGGGGGTGCATTCCAGGTTGTTCTTTAAAATCGCATCTCTGGCCTAGCATTGAGGCTTCTATTTATTATATTTCTAATTTTCTTTCCTTTTTTTTTTGGTTGAGCTATGTTAATCTTGTGGGGTTTTGCTTTGTATTTTTTATTTAAGTCTCTGCTGTCTAATTGTCTGTCTGTCTGTGTGTGTCTCTTTCTCTACCTCTGTCTCTCTCGCTCTCTATATCTCTGTCTCTCTCGCTCTCTCTCTCCCTCTTTCTTCCCACTTTGGCCATCTATATCTATTTATCTATCTATAATTTGTATACCATCTTTTCTCTTTGTATGATTCCATCTATCCAACTCTTTGTACCTCGGAATCTATCTGATTTTATACTGTTTTAAAGTTTACTTTGTCTACCCATAATCCCACCATCTTATTTCCTCCTTTTTTATACTCAGCTTTATAATTGATTTGGCCGTCTATCTTTCCCATCGTACGTTATTTATTTTGGCTTTCTTATCGCGGTACTTGCCTACCTACCAATTAATCTTCTTTTAATCTCTTTGTTCAATATTTAAGACTTTTGAACTCTAGCCAAACAATAAAGCTTTTTACTTATTTTATAGTACATTGTTTCAAAGCATAGCCTATGACACTGTTTCCTTTCTTCAGAAATACCTTTGGCTAATCAATTTTTTTCCCGTTCCTTTGCATTTTTTATTTCAATATATCTTTAAATGTCTAGTTTCTTTCCTCAAGTCTATTTGATTCTTTCACCGCGTCCTATTGAAGTTTTCTTTTTGTCCCATTCTTTTTCCACTAACAGTATTGTCTGAGAAGTCGCTACATTAACCTATTACACATTCCACCACAGCCTTAAAGTTCAAAGACGATCAGAGAGAACTTTCCGGTTTTATACCTACAATTCCATCCTTTATTAAGCACATTACTATCTGGCGAATGTGACAGGATGTATGAGATGTATCCGCGAGAGGGAGAGAGAGAGAGAGAAAGAGAGAGAGACTGAGAGAAAGACTGAGAGAAAGAGAGAGAGAAACTAGGATAGAAAGACTGAGAATATAGGGAAAATAGCTGTGCATTGGATATGAGAAAAAATATATACATGTTTAGTAGCTTAGGCAATAAAATCATACTCGCCGTCTGGAGTATCCTATGCTTTTTCATAGGCCTATTTATAAATTTACAAGATGAAGAAGAGGTTGCCTCTGCCCAATTTACTAATTTTGAATCAACAAATGAAAAACCAATGCACATATTCTTCAACGCATAAAAATTGTGGCAATGTAACTACTAAACCTATAGTGTCTTCGCCTGCCTTGTCATAGAGTGTTACGTAAGTCTATTTATATGATGATGATAGTGCGGAATTGTGCAACGAAAGTGGTCTAAACAGCGATTTAATTAAGCTGCTCAATAATTGCTCCTACCACAGAAATGGGTGCGCAATTTGCAGGAAGGAAAGTGGGAGAGATAAGAGATTGTCTTTCCTAACTTGTGACGTAGTTTTAGGTCAGAATCATTGATAGGAATATAACGTAAAAATTCACTCTTTAACTCTTTAACACTACTTCTTAATTTCCCTTTTTTGTCATTTTCTCTCTATTCCTAATTTTGCTTTTCTCTTACCTTCCCTCTATCAACCCTCTGCCTCTATTTCCCTTTATTTATTTTTGTCTTTCTCGTCTAAAGCTTTCTAGGTTAAGTGTATATAATGAACTAGCCCGACTACTGTAAGTTATAAATGAAATAATTCCAAAAATTCGATTACTATAAGCCAAACGTGTCTGAAAGAAAGGGTATTAATAATCGATTAGACCTAACTGTCAAAAGAATGATATAACAATAGAATAGAGTGCGAAAGGTCATCATTATGGGTTGTTGATGGTATTACTAATAAGGACAATGCTAGGAAAATAATTAATGCTAAGTGGCAGATTGGCTTTGGTGTCCAGAACAATGCAAATGACCTAACTCGTTTCGTACGAATTTAACAAACTCGTAAGTGCTTTTGGGTGTAGTAGAATAGGACTAAAATAGATTTAACAAATTAGGCTTATATCCTTAATAAGTTTTAACTATTTTGCTCTCTGCATTTTACTTCGCATTGATAACGAGAAAGAGGAATACGCCTCGCTTTGTTTTGCTTCACATCATTGGGTGAGATAAACTGCGCAGTTCGCTTCCGATGGATACATCATACTGTTATCGTGAAAGCAATATTTGCTATCGGCGCCTTTTACTTATGTAGCATACTTAGTCGGGTAACGGCTACATTTGACAATGCAGTAATAAATGTGATACGTAGCTTGTTTTGTACTGGTATATTTTACTTAATGTAGCATTCTAACGTCTTTACCACGGTTACACTTTACTTTATTTTAATACAAATAAAAGAAATAGCGTGCTTTGCTACCGAAAAATTTTCCTTTACAGTAACAAATGTAACAAGAGTAGAATGCTTTGCTACCGGCTCATTTTACTCTACAGTAATAAATGAAACAAGAATAGAATGTTTTGCTACCAGTTCATTTACTTAGCAGTAATAAATGTAACAAGAGTAGCATGCTTTGCTATCGGTTCATTTTACCTAATAAGTAACACACTTTGTTACCGGTACATTTTTTAAAATTTACAACACTTCGAAATATACATAATATTTTACACCTTTATAAAGAACAATAAAGCTAAGTTGCCAATTCCTCTTTCACACATCAACAATTCCTAATAGATATGTTCCTCTTTTTCTATTCTTTTTTTATTTCGATAATTTTTTGTCTTGGTTTCATAAAGGGCAAGGCGAGGTTTGTCTTTATCTGGAAAAAAGTAAGACTAGACCAATTTGTAACAGTAAGTCGTCAAAATGTTTACAACTGGAATTGTTTACTTTTGTCTTTATAGCCTTAACCTTTTCTAACAATTTAAAAGGAAAGTGTAATGATATTTGTACCTTTGTACAAAAGAAAATTAAAAGAAAACGGGTCGACTGAATCTCAAACTATAAAAAAACCACTTAACCTTGTTGTTGCGTATTTTGGGGGGTTGCGCCTTATCACCTCAGGATCAAAACATGTTTTTTAATCTTATTTTTAAATACATTAGGCATTTTGAAGGTGCCACTGTGGAATAAACCTCTTCAAATTGGTTATCAGTTGTAAAATTTGCTTTTTTCCCTTCATTTTTAACGCAGTATTACACTGGTGAAGCGATACGCAGGTACAGAAAGACTTAGAAACTAGATCTACGGGGTTTGTTCAATCGCTTACTCTTCCTTTGAGGTTTAAAAAAAAACTCGTACTTTCCGATTTTCATCTGACTACATTATTTCCAGTACAACAACTCTTATTACTAGTATTATAACTACAGCTACTGCTACTACTGATATTACTACTGCTACTGCTGCTACTACTACTACTACTACTGCTACTACTATACTACTACTACTACTACTACTACTACTACTAACAATACTACTACTACTATTACTACTGCTACCACTACCATTACTGTTAAGCTTACTACAATTGCTGCTACTCCTACTACTCCCACTGCTACCACCACCACTACTACTACAATCCTACTACTACTACTACTACTACTACTACTACTACTACTACTGCTACTATTACTATTACTACCATCACTACTACTACTGCTATTACTACTACTACTACTACTACTACTACTACAACTGCTACTGCTACTACTGCTACTGCTACTACTACAACTAATACACTACTAATAAAACTATTTTAGTGCTCCTGCTGCTGCCCCTAAAGCTACCTCTACTATTGTATTTTAAGTGCAATTTATCAGCCGTGTTTTTCAGCAAATGGGACTTTGTTAAAATCAAAATTTTCGGAAACCACAAGGGGTCCCATTTTATAAAAAGTCGTATCTAGCCTAAAATAGATTCTTAAATTACCCCCTATGAAAAATCCTTTAGGTTTTATACGATAAGTTTGAAAACAGAGAGATTGAAGAGTTCTTTTGCCCAGAATTTTGCCATACATAAAAGATAAGAAGTACAATAAAGTCTCGGAGGAACCCGCTACGTGAACTTTTAGATTAATTGCTCACACCGATTTCTTCTTCTGTGTAGTGAAAGACACTTATTAGAATATCAAGATAGCTCCCAAAACAGACTGCAAGACTTCGAAACTACATAGAGTTGAAGGCTTCTTATTAATTTTAACACAAGGCTTAACTTACTTTAATGCTAAGTATCTTTTGAGAAATTCCAAAATTTATCATTCTATTTCTATTGAATTTCTTTTCGTTTGGTTTAACAGCTTTACTGTAAACTACAGCTTTAACGCCGTATTTTAATTATTTTAAGGCCTTTGGTTGAAACATTAGAGACCTTTAGCACACGCACCGTGTCTCAATACGCGTACGTGAAAATCGGGAAAGCAGATTGAGAAACTATAAAAATAATGAAACCAGTTTCTAAAGATAGAACGTCTGTGGGTCTATTTTTAGAAACTGGTTTCATTATTTTTATAGTTTCTCAATCTGCTTTCTCGATTTTCACGTACGCGTAATGAGACACGGTGCGTGTGCTAAAGGTCTCTATTACCTATTTGGACGAAAAGCTATCTGAAATTATTGAATCTAATGCATAATTGTTTTAAAAATCAGAACTGTTTCTGGTGAGAGAAACTAACAATGAAACTCATATATAGAAACTGGCACTGTTAAAAACCTCTTTTTTTAAATAGAAATCCGGACGATTTGGAGATGTTCTATAAAAGAGTTCTTGCATGAGCTCTTAGAATTTGCTTTACGTTTGCTTTAGGTGAACCGCATGGAATTTTCATTAAAAAAAGCAAAAATATTTCGACTCAATTAACAATTGGATAAACGACGGCCATATGCTTGGAACCATTATTCACGGTATAATAACAACGTTACTGGTTTGCTCCTATCTCAAACTTGTGTGTCTTCTTCTACTTTTTCCCCATCGATTAGTTCACAAACAAAGCCTTCTATTGTCAACGTTATCTTGTTGAGAAGATAAAGATTCTGTTTAAATAGTCTGCGCCGGAAATGCTGCCGTTATTTTTGCTGTCTTGTTGGTTGTAATCTACACATCTTACGCACTCACTCGACTTTCTATGGGAAAATTGCTTTGATGAAGAATGTCCATATACAAAAAACGGTATTATAGCAATGAAGCTGCTCAATTTAGTTGACATTTGGTATCTTTTGACACATTTCTTTCTTTCTTTTTAGTGAAGTTCCTTTTTTTGTTGCTATAGTGCGTTTTTTTTTCAATAGTAATGATAATATTAGTATAACTGAAAATAATACATAAATGTTATTGTTCTTCACTTTACTGCCTTCGAGTGTGCACAGTAAGTTGTCTTTTTAAATTATACATCTGTTTCAATTCCAATTTTTAAAGTGAGATTCAGTACGTCTAGATTTGTTGCACCTTTTGAAGTAAGGGTAATTATTTTTACCATTTTATTTAAAAGTATATAATTATCGGATAAAAGCTGACAAAGAATAAAAATTACTTTTAAATGCAAACTTTTTGTCAAATTCGTTAAGTGGTGCTAAATCGGTTTTCTAGTCTTATTTACTCCGATGAAGAGAGGGGTACATTAAATGTTAACAAACTGATAGGCAAAGTGAAAAGTTGACATGGTTAGGCATGGAAACTTGATCTAAAGAGAAATAGAGACAGTCGTGTGGAACAAATTATATTAACAAATCACAGAGAATCACCGACTAAGACTAAGAGGCAGGCTATTAACAAGCCAATAGAAATTTAAAAAGGATAAAACGACAGAAACCTTCAAACATTGACAGGAAGATAAAAATAGTGAAAGGCTTTATAGAGGCACTTGAAGATAAAGTAACTTAGAGATATTCTAAGAGAAGAGAGAGAGACAGAGAGGGGGGGAGAACCTTATTTGCTTACTAAAACATCTGCTCCCGCCTTTATAGTTATAAAGGTGAAAGAGTTTCAATTCATTTTTTGAGAACTTTTAGTGCAGCGCTTCGCTGTTTTGATTTTTTTTCTCTATAAAGGTACAGGCACCCTACTAGCAAAACCAATTATCCCTGTGTAATTTATCCTCACAAACTTTTTAAAAGGATTTTCATTATGATTCTTCCTTTCAGTTTTTGAACCATTGCACTTTAAAATTTGTTAGTATCAAAATATATATAACTTCATCATTTGTGTTGTAGAATTTCGCATATATGTTTTTATGAAATAAGTTCTTTAAAACGTTTTACCAATTGTCTTTAAAAAACACAGCAAAACTACTATTTTTGAATTCTCAGTTATCACAATAACCGCAAACACATATAAAAATATTCAAACACAAAGTCACAAAGTAAACTGCTCTCAATGAGATAAAGATTCAACACTGAGGACCTTATGTGAATTTCATGACGAACTGTATATAGATCCGTTTTCTCCACACATCACAAAAAATGAAGGCACCAACATCCTTCCCATTATCGAATGCGGAACAAAAGACTCAGCCAGAACAATATCATACAGCCAGTTCTTTGTGGGTTAGTTTCTAGCGAACTGCGGTACCCGTAATCCATGGGCTAGCCAACAGAAAATCTGTAAAAACACAAAAGGAGCTAGCTTGCTAGAAATCGAAAAGAACAATCGTTCGAGAACTACAGATCTACACTCACGACTTAGGACGCAAAAGAAAAGAAAAAAAGGACGGTGGTCCAAGCAAAGAATGACCCTCGCTATTTACCCCCTCACGAAATCTTAGAGTTTAACATCCACATACGCCTTTTCTGTTCGTGGTCTAAAAGCGGTAAAGATATAAGAGGGAATCACGTTTTCACATGCAAGCGCCCCCCCCTTCCTCCCCCAATCTAGGTTTATGCCTTTTTCTTCAGTAATGTCTATGCGCATCTTTTCCACCCACTGCCTACCATCGCTTTGCTTGCGTATATGTAGATTCTAGATTAGATGGTATTTTTTCATCCTTCTTATTTTCATTTAAATGATCGTTTTGTCTCCTTTGCTTTCGTCATATCGCCCATGATTGCTCACAAGAAGCAAAGAGGTTTAAGAATTTGAGATTCTTTTATTATGAGGCTTTAAAGGCCATTCAAACCGTATCAGATATTTTTAAGGGTAACTTGATTACGCTAAGAAAAAAAACAAAGTGTATTGAAAGTGGTTTAAAAAGATGTACAGCAGCAGTAACTAGTAATATTTTCAATATTTTTGTTGTTGTAGTAGTGGTAGTAGTAATAGTAGTAGTAGTAGTAGTAGTAGTAGTAGTAGTAGTAGTAGTAGTAGTAGTAGTAGTGAGAGGAGGAGTAGTAGTAGTTGTTGTTGTAGGAGGAGGAGGAGGATTAGCACTAGTAGTAGTAGAAGTAGCAGTAGTAGTAGTAGTAGTAGTAGTAGTAGTAGTAGTAGTAGTAGTAGTAGTAGCAGTAGTAATAGTAATAGTTGAAATAGTAGTAGTAGCAGTAACACCAGTCTTATTTTTTGCGTTGTTATTGTCTGTTACTAGCCTTTCCATGCTAATTTATGTTCACAAAACTATTTGCACCTTCGTGATAATTTCATTTACTATTCTCTTAGGTTCAAATAGTTGTTGATCTACTGAATCATTAAACATGTACACCAGAAAAATTGCATTTTAGCCCGAAGAAAGAACTCTTATAAAAAAGTGCACAACGCGTATTTTATGTGAAGGCCTAGGGATCTATCGATGTGTGCTAACCCGCTATACTTATCAGCGATCAGCACGCGCATATCTATATACAGACTATGCAGCTAATTTTACAAGTGGTTTGAACAAAGTGCTAAGCTGTCGGCGATATTTTGACCTAACACTTGGAATTAAGGAACACAAGAACTTTGGCATGGTTTACATCTAGGTCTATGGCACCATGTTTTCAAGGTCCAGTCATTGGGTCATCACCGAATCAAATCCATACAAAGCCTTGTACTTTTTTTATCCGCCCCCTTTTTCCCGCGCGGATTGCGAAAGGCAAAACCCCACTGAGATGCAATACAATCTTATTGAGATCAAGACTGTCAATTAACCTTTAACGTGATGTAATAATTATAGGAAGTTTAACATCTAGATTCACTTCGCTTAATTTTCGCTATTTTTTTTTCTTCTTTTATTTTTATGTACATTGATTTCTTGTCTCTCTTACTATATAGATATTGTATTAATTGTAATCCTTAATTTCGCAGCGCATCCCCTTGTAATAAAATACTACAATTGAAAATCGTGGACTGCTGCATCTTGCATGAAATGTCTTGCGTTATCTGGTCACATACGTCGGTAGCTCTTCACTCCATTTAATACATTATCATAAAATCTCCTTTAATCGGTACCGTATAGTGAAGCTTGCTTTCAAGTATTAAAAAAAACACTTCAGTTATGAAGGAAAATTATTTTGAAATAAGGAAAATGTTGTTGGAAAGAAAAAAGGAATCGTCACGCTCAAATTTCACTTGTCGCAAGACGTTATGCTGCACGTATATCGTTCTTATTTAAGTACTATTTAGAAATGCAGGTTTTTGTGTGTGATGGTGCAAGGGGTTATGGTCGTATAATAGTCATCCTCAAATATCGATAAATGTTAAATCGCCAAATTTTTATGTGAGTGTCTTGACTTCACTTTTTAAACTAGAATACTTACCTAGTTGGGTTAATATTTAAGACAATATGAATGTTCACCGATTCTCATGTCTCTAAAAGACGAGCAAATTAATTCCCGACTCATAGAAAAAAAGCTTAAGTAATCAAAAGCTTGAACATTAACAGATGAATCATCGTTTAAGTTGAAAACTGCGTACAATGCATTTGAAATGTCGCAGGTACTGATTTGTATTTGTATAAGATCTCTTTCACACACACACTTAAACTATTTCTCTCTCTAAAACACACAGGGCTAACTGGATAACAAGCGCATTGTTTGAAGTGACGTTTCTGTTATTGTAAAGCTAGACGTAATTTTCGAAATACACTATACATACCGAGCAATATTTGAGATACGCTGTAGGAAGTACATCGAGATATCTTTGTTTATAATCATTAACATTAATATTTGCATTTGCCGTTTCCCTTAACACACTCCTTATCTATCTCGTATTGTATGTACATTTCTCTCTGTGTGTCTCTGTCTCTGTTTGTCTGCCTGTCTGTCTATCTGTCTGTCTGTCAGTCTCTCTCTCTCTCTCTCTTTTCTCTCTGTGTCAGTCTTTTTATTTCTTAGCGTCTCTCTTTTTCTGTCTCTTTTTAAGTTTTTTCCGACTTTTTATCTTTCTATATATCATGTCTTTCGCTATCTTCTGATTGATGCATATATGAATATAGTGTGAAATAAATTTTTAATTCAACCTCTTATATTAGTTTTCACTCGCAGTTAACAGCTCTCCTATCATAGAATAAAACGGAAAAACGTTTCTTTAAACAAGATCCCAAATAACAGCTGCCGTTAATGTCAGCGCGTGGGTGCAAAAATGGCATGCTTATCAAAGATTTATGCTAGATGAAATCTGTAGCGCAGAAAAAACTTACTTCATGCTGAGAATGTTTGTATGTGTGTGTGTGTGTACGTGTCCCCTTTATGTTTTAGAATTTAAGTAATACATTTATTTTACAAGCCATTTAATCAACATTCACATATAAATAAGCATAGGTATGTTTGAAAACTTGCTTTTATTGATAAGTAACATGTGGTATATGCGAAATTTAAAAATATAGATGAAAAGTAAGAAAGACAGACAGATAGATAGATTGGTAGATGGATAGATAGATGGATAGATAGATAGATAGATGGATAGATAGATAGATAGATAAAAGATGCCGAACAGCTGCATGAAACACAGTGTAAAGACCTAATAAATGAGATTTAGGTTATAACGTATTATTTGTAAAAGCTCCTTATAAAATTCGAACACATAAAAAGCTGAAACTTAGGTAGATAGATAGATAGATAAATGGATAGATAGAGAGAGAGAGAGAGAGAGAGAGAGAGAGATTGATAGAGAGATTGATAGAGAGATAGATATATAGAGAGATAGATAGATATCGGACAGGAGCAAGTGGTAAAATTATACGAATAAATAAACTGTGAGACAGAAATGTCTATACGTTGATCAAACAGTACACATTACATGATTGAAGTATTTTAAAGGTTTGAAATTAGCAGTGGAGAGAAGTAGGCTTTTTAGTGGAAATGTCCGAAATGTCTGCCTTTAGTATGATTCGAACCTTCGACTTATAGATGCTTATAGATCTAGAGATCAGAATAAGTAGCTATTCAGTACACATTACAGACTGATAGGCAACCATACATGTTGCTAGATTTAAATACCTTGGTTTTTCACGTTTTTGTGTATTTAATAACTGTTTATGACAAAGAAAAATAAATTTTTTAAACTTTTTTTCTAATTAGTTGTATTGAAACTGCAGAAAGCTGTGAACACGGTGCATGGATCGTTTTAATGTACCGGTAATAGAAATTAGAAGGAGTTTTATCTTTGTTCCTTGCTCTCAAATAAAACGCAAAATTTGATCTGTTTCCCCCATTCCTTGTTCTTTGCAGGTAAGTAACCTTTAGAGCGCAATCTATAAAAGACATCGTACATCCCACTCCCCTTTCCATTCCCCAGCCTTTTAAACTCTGAATAGCTTACTGTCACTGTTGGTTGTTTGTTTATTATCAATACGAGAACGGAAAGAAAGTGATGACATTAGGTTAAACAGTATCAATATGACCTCTTCTCCTACAAGTCCCCTCAGGACTTTATCAATAAAAACACCAAAGGCAAGTCTGATTGTGAAGGAGTTTAAAGCATTGTTTAAAGGTAGACTGTTTTACCTTTTTTACTCTTGGAATGTAAGATCTCTTTTATGTTATGAAAAGGTGAAAAGGTACGCTACTATTGGCTTTTTTACTGCCAATACCATCTCTTCTCCTTCAGAAACGAGAGGAAAAAATCGAAAAGTTATATATATAAAATTGTAAAGATGAAAGAAGAAATCCACCCAAGGTTTCCATGGGCTATGTTTCTATGGAATTGAAGGTATAAATAAGCACACACACAGCAAACAGGGGAGAGCAGTGAGGAAGCCTTGATTATGCGCATCTATCCGCTGTAGGTTGTCTGACCTTTTGCCGATTCTCTCCTGTTGACGTTTATATGTACCACTGTGACGAGTAGGGAGAATCAAAACAAACTGAGGGTTTTGCAACAGTTTAAATGTCGTAGCTACATATTTTAGCATAGTGGGTCATCCAGTTGGCCATATGATCGTCTTGATTGTAATATTTTGGAGAGTGAGTATCAAAAGAGTACCACGTACATGTTGTAAAAATCAGTTGGCAATTGTGTTTACGAGTCCAATCTACGAATTATAAGAATAGAGTTAAACTTCCCTTTTCGTTTATGCATTAGAAGATTGGGTGTTGTGCTTAACTTTTAACAATTTAATTTTTCTCTCTTGTAAATCTATAATGGTCAACTCTACAGATAAAGCATAGTTTATAAAGAACAGAAATTAAAGTCCAAAGCTTTGTCAGAGATGCTGGCACATGATGACTGCGTTACCACAATTCCCTTATTATAAGCAAGATTAAAAGTTTAGGTTTAAAAAAAGAGATCTTTTCACCATCACAGTTTTAAGCGTTGCTCTTGTACAGCTGTCTGGTTCGTTAGGAATATTTCAGCAAACCTTCACGTTTTCAGAAATTTTAGGTTCTTATCAGAGAACTTTGTTTAGCATTGTATATATTATGAATTCAAAATATTTCAACCTAAACTGCCTTTGCACGCCAAAGAAAAGTTCAAAGGCAGCTTAGGTTATTTTGTAGTTCTGCCTCTTACAATACGCCCAGCCCTAACTACGATGCGGTAGTGGCAAGGCAAGCGATGGGACTTGAGTTAATTCATTTGGCTCTTTGAGAAACATCGATCTATTTTATTTATACAATATATTAATCCCTTTCGGGAAATTTAGCTTCGTTACTCAGCGTAACTGTGTCGCCACAAAGCGAGATCACTAATGCCCCAACAGACCAGAACATTTGGATGCTACTTTTAACCCATATGTAGGGTGTTGCAGGCGCAGATCACAAATTCAAGAACTATCTGTAGCTGGGTACCCATTTTACAGATGGGTGAACTGGTGAAAGTTAGGGTAAATTGCTTTCCCAAGGCAATGGCAACATGGCATGGTCGGGAACCGAACCCGAGATCCAGATCTCAAGCCCGACGCGCTAACTACAGGGCTTGTAATTTTTGTTGCGATTTGGATTTTTCCGTTTAACCTAATAAATCGTTAAGAGAGGCAAAGCAATTCCTTTCACTATGAGATTTCTATGATGATAGAGGCTACTTGGTATAACCCATGTTTCTCTAAGTGGTAGGTGGTGGGTGCCAAAGGTCCTTCAAGCCGAAGGTTTGAGTTATACGAAAGTCAAGCATTTTTAGAATTTTCTTACATATATACTACTTCGATTCACTGCTAATTTCATGTCTTAAGTTTTTTAAGAAGGACTTGTACACACGAAACAGGAAGAATGTAAGTTGCATCTCTAGTATTGAATCTAGCTTGAACTCTCTCAGATCTCTAGAGCTTGAGTTATAAGTAGTTTTGTGTTAAAAGGCATTGATCGATTAATGTCATTTCATAAAAGGAAATTGAGAGAGAAGAGCAGATGTTCATCGTGATTGAAGGTATTGGAAAAGGAAACTAACTGTTCCTACATGTACAACTTTAAAGATTATAGCTGCAAAGATGTTTGCTTATTGAATGATTAGACCTATAATTTGACTGACACCTTACATATTTATATACAAAATGTCTTTTGCCTTAAAGATGTGATACACTTGCCAAAAATCTTTTTAATATTTATATGATTGTCAGCAATGTAAATCTTAGACGCACAGTAAAGAAATAATATACGAACAACAATATTGGTAACTAAAACAACTAAAATATAAAATGTAAGTCCATTAAAATCGATTAAACAGATACAAACTAACAACAGCTAAAAAATCAACAGCGCTATGAGATAACAAAAAGATTTTATTCATGTTCAAGCAATAACATATATATGAATATGGTATACTCGATATAGCATAACGGAGATCTTTTAAGGATTAGCGGTAATGCAAGATTAGTATTTGAAAATAACAATAAAAACCACATCATGATTGAATTGTAATATGACCTTAAATTTTTTTATGTCAAAAACACATATTTGTTACGTTTCTAAAAAAACTGAACGTTTGTTCAATCTAAAAAATAATTGATCCTTCGCGATTATTATTTCTTTTTTTAAAGACCTACACTTGTAGAATTCTTTTTGGAACAGTGAACATAGCGCAGATACGATCGCTTAATATGCAAATGTAAATGATTTAGCCTTTTACCCTTTAATAAATATTAAAAGATTAATTGGTGCATCTTAGGCTTAATGTATGATGAAGCCTCTCGAAGAATAAGATTTCTTATGGAACACTCTTTACATCATCAAATAAATGAGATTATAAAAATGGTAGAAATGATGAAACAGAATTCAAAGTTAATCAAAGAAATAGATGAAATGTAAGCCTGCGTTGCTATTTGCTTGTAAAACTGGTCAAGGACGTCTCTACATTAGAGCCTATTATTCAGGCCAGGCTGGTAAGGGAAATAACTCATGTAATTTACCCGACTAAAAGTTATACCAGAGTTGTCTACAATTATCACAGACACCATCCCTTTTCTCTCTCTCTCTCGCTCGCTCTCTCCCTCTCTTTCTGGTTCTCTCACTCTCTCTCTCTCTCCAAAATCCTGTTTTATATAATTTTTAATTAACCTTACCATTTTTAATTAACCCTACCATAATAAGACACCTTTTTAGCTTGAGCTCTCTCAAGTCTCTAGAGCTTGAGTTACAAGTAGTATGGTATAAAAAGGCATTGATCGATAAAGGTCATTTCATGAAAGGAAATTGAGAGAAAAGAGCAGATGTTCATAGTGATTGACGTTATTGGGAATGGAAACTAACTGTTCCTACGTGTTCAGTTTTAAAGGTAGTTGCTGGAAAGGTGTTTGCTCATTGAATGATTAGACCTATAATTTGACTGACACCTTACACATTTTTATTGAGCAGAAGGAATCGAAAGACGCAAAAGACAAGTTTTTTTGGTATCACGTCTAATAACTTGTATTACAAACATTAACACAGTAGATGTTTTCAGCATTGACAATAATCATGTACCTCATGTCTAAGATCATTATCTGAAAATTTGTTTTAAAAATAAAAAAGAAGGTCATCTTTATTTTAATTTCCATCAAAGCACATACTTTTTAGCCCATATTTTACTATCTTTACATAATGGCAATATTATTTGTGCGACTACACGAATTTTTATTTTGCAATGGCTGCTTCCATCTATTCTATCATACCCTCAGAGCCAATTACATTTTTTTAAAAAAATGGGACATTTATGCCTTCTTTGGCCGCAAGTGTATTAAAATTAAGGGTTTTTTTTAAGCCATCAAAAGTTGTATTGATCCTTGAAGCTGTACTAGTTACTAGGGTGAATTAGTAGTACAACAAAAAGCAAAGTGGTGAAAAAAGTTGAAGCTTAAAAAGCACAGTTTAGTACGGATCAACGAGCAATACATATGAGAGTCATAATTTTTATTTGTTATTGAGAGACGTATTTATTTTTGAGAGTTAAAAGAATATATACAAAATGAAACACGATTCCCAACAAGATCAACAATATGGTAAACCTTTTTGGCATAGAAGAATGTGTAGAGTAAACCAACAATCTCAACAACAACAACAACAGCAACAACAGAAACATACAATACCGAGATCATCCGTTTTAATCATGACAGGAAAAGAAAGGTTTATTCAAAACACATTGGAAACAGCAACAACAATTATAGCTGCTACTGCAGCTACTGCTGCCGAGAGAAGGTAATGAGAAATACACGTTCATGACTACTGACTGCTAGAAAGTATATTATGATAATAGTAAAGAAAACCCATATTGAGGGTTAACAGAGAAGAGAATAGTTAATGACAGTTTTAGCAGAAGAAGTACTAATAGTTAAGTTGTATTTGTAGTTGTAATAACAAAAATAGTGGTAGTGATAGTAATTATAATAATAGAAGTAGTAATAGCAGCAGCAGCAGTAGTAGTAGTTGTTGTAGTTGCTGTTGTTGTTCTTTTTGTAGTAGATGTAGTAGTGGAAATAGTAGTAGTAGTAGTAGTAGTAGTAGTAGTAGTAGTAGTAGTAGTAGTAGTAGTAGTAGTAGTAGTAGTAATGGTGATGGTGGTGGAGGTGGTAGCAGTAGTGACAGTATTAGTAGTAGTTGTAGTAGGAGTAGTAGTAGTAGTAGTAGGTGTTGTTGTTGTTGTTGTAGAAGTAAAAGTAGTAGTAGTATTAGTAGTA
>BMAT01012386.1:431798-446299 GCA_019649035.1 Elysia marginata
CTCTTTTCTTCCTTCTGCCTATGCCCTTGCTTTATTAAAAACTTACCTGATGTGCATAGGTTTGAATTAGTTTTAATTTGAAGCTTTACGTTTGTGGTTTATGGTTTACTTGCGTGAAAGACGCGATTTTTTAAAATTATTTTGTGTGCTTCATATAGGTTTATTATGTGACTACGTTTGATATAAGTCGATCTTCTAGGTATGCTTAGCTAAAAGCATATGAAGAATAAATAGTGGAGGCAGCCACTGCGAAACAAAATGATTGAATGAGTTTAAAGGTATGAAATTAGCAGCGGAGAGAATAGATAGATACATATGTTTAGAGTCCTCCACCGCCGAAGGCAGTCTCATAACTTTTCATATTTACCCCAGCAGGCCTATACACACCACAGCAAATTCAACTCAAATTTCAGAGCATTACAGTAAGGCAGTCTGTTAGGCGCTCAAATACTAACATTCTACAAATTTCAAGCACTGCCTTTAGCAAGGTACCCATTTTACAGGTGGGCGGACTGGGGAAAGTTAGAGTAAATTGCAAAATGACATGGTCGGAAATCGAACCCGCGACCTCCAGATCTCAAGTCCGACGCGCTAACCACGTTTTAGTAGAAGCAGGCTTTAAGTGGAAATGTCCAAGATTTCTGCATTTAGTATGATTCTAACCACTTTTAATCATTTTCTGGACATTTTTTTTGTTTGTTTTTTTATGCTTCTGTTGTTATTTGTTCATAAGCTTGACCAAAAACTGTGTGAAAAATGTTTGAATCTTAACAATCACTTTTAGTTTAAATTATATTACAACACTTACATCAATGACATCTGTATAGCCTCTTCATTACATCTGAATACCCCCCCCTCCTTTTCCCCATTTATGATTGACTCATATTCACTTCTAACCAATGCGTTTATCGCATCAAATGTTAAAAGCTAAAATTTAAAATATTTTTAATTAAAAATAAATTTATAATGAATTGCAGATTCGACACAATTGGGCAAAATGAATAATTTCTACATACTTGCATCTTGTTTTTGCTTTAATTTTTTTGCATAAAGAGGCGGACATACGCTAAGTTTGAATAAATTTCAAGATAGAGAATAATCAAAACGTTCATACTAATTTGTGATTTTTTTTGTAGTTATTTGTAAAATACTAATTTGCTGTGAGCAAAAGATCTTTGTAAATGTCTGTGTTATTATAGACGCTAAGAATCTGTGACTATTTTTGTTCCTGTTCATAATCAAATAGTCGCTGTCCTAATGAAAAAGATGTTCACAATTTGAAGAAATCTCTCCCTTTGTGATAAAGTAAGCAAATTATTTGAACAATTTCATACACGAAAAACTATTTTGTAAGTCCTTTTTCGTGTTTAATTTCATTTTCTCTAAGAGATTTGTGTTGGCTTAATCTATATATTGGAAATGTTTTTCGGTAAAAAGGTAAGTATGGCTATTTAAAAAAAAACTTTTTTTGAGAAGAACGCTTTAATGAAAGAGTTACAGAGGAACAAAACCTTGTTTTGTGTTGAAAATGTACCCATAAGTTAGTACCTTGAAAATATTTTCTATCTAATTAACATTATGTCGATTCTTCGAAGATTCCTTTCGGCTGTAACATTGTTTAGGCGACGTGGACAATAACAAAGTCTTGTTGAAAAGATGGCATTATTCTTGAAGATTTCGAAGCAGACAGTGCCACAATTTCTCATTCACCCAAGCCTCATTGTATGATTAAAAATACCTCCAGGTACTCACGTTGATGTAGCTCATACTCATAACATTTCTCCTTACTGCGGCTGATAATGAGATGATGAGGATATCGATAGTGATGATGATGAGGAGAAGGAGGAGGATAACGATGATACTGATGTTGATGATGAGGATGATGATGAAGATGATAATAATAATGATGATGATGATGATGATGATGATGATGATGATGATGATGATGATGATCATTATCATGATGATGATGGTTGTGGTGGTGGTGGTGGTTGTGGTGATGGTGATGGTGATAGTTTCTAACTAAATATAATTTATTGTTGTTTCTGTTATAATTGTGTTTTTGTTAGTTTTTTTTTAATGTTTCTTTTTTTTTTGGCTTTTATAAATTTCTGATGTTCTTAAACGACTTGTGATGTTTATTCTTGCCAATTGTTGTTTACTTCTTTTAAATTTTAGTGCCCATTTTTTTTTTTGGAAAGATTGATGTACGAATCCCTAATTTCAAGTGTCCCATGACCAGTCAATTATCTAAGGTGTCAGAAGATTTTTAAACAATTTCTAAGGTTTGTTTTATCCTTTTCCTCTCTATTTTTCGAAATTAATTTTCAATTATTGGTGTTAGATATTATAACTCTATAACAATGGCTGGACGCTGTCAACATCCGGTGCACCATTTTATATCCACGGATGGACGCTGCCAGTGTCCGATGTATGGTTACGACTAAGAAGGGGAGAAAGACGATGTACGAATAAAACTATGACATATTTGACCCTGGATGTTGATTATAGTAGATTGAACTTCCAAGAGAAGCTATATTTAACTCTTTTAGCGATATTTGCAGCGATTTAGAAGTTACAACCGCACATGTAGAGCTAGGCTTAGATATAGACCTAGAGAAATTACGCGCAGAAGTATGATATAATTACATGGTTAAAGAGTATTAATATTTATTGTGAGGAAAGATAAAAAAAAACCTTTGCTGACTTATGATGAAAGCAAAACAAACTTATAAGAAAAAAGAGCTTTAAAAGGCGTTTTCTCAAAGAAAAAACTATCAGATTTTCGACTTTTAGTATACGTCCTCAACTGGAAGAGAGAGACAATTTTTTGTGTTTGACTTTCTGGAGACAAAGACGAATCGGTGTCGTGTGGATTTCGCCCCCAGTAATGCCAAAATAGAAGAAGACAGCTCACGTGAGCGAGCGTTGTGACGTCTTCATTGCCCATAATTATTGCTCACTTTCGGTTCCCAAGCTCCCTTAAGCTATCACAGGAGAGCTCAAAGCATGCACTTTCTGCGTTAACATTTTTGTCTTGCCATGTTTGTTAATCCGCCAAAGTAATAAACCAAACATCTTGTCTGGCGTGTAAGGAACAGTGTTTACGTTTATACAAACAGCATTGTTAGAGAGTCGCGATTCACGCACTAAACCGCCGGTAAGGTTTACAGGTGCAAGAAAGATAAATATGCTAGTTTTGTTTTGTTTTTTTTCCTTTGTAGAGCAATGTTTATGTTTACAATAATAACAATGTTCGAGGGCCTAGATTTACAAAAAACGGTTAGCCCAAAAGGTTTACAGGTAGGGAATGCAATTTCTTTTTTTGGTTGCAACATGCCAACATTGTCGAAGACAGGAAATACCCAACCATTTGGTTACAAGATGGTCAGTATTTATAAAGCCTCGCTATTTTTTTCAGCATATCTCTCTCGCTTTTCATAAGGTTCCAAACGTATACTTTCTGTGAAGTATAGCCTCTTTTTAAGGTTTGAAGGGACAAGTTTACCTCAAGGTTTATTACGGCGATCAAATTGAAGTATTGAAGAAAGTGCGAATGAGCAAAACATTTTGACCCGATAATTGTACTTTAACTGAACACAGACGTCTTGGAACTCGTCTATGAAGCTCTAAATGTCCTTCGGCGGTCTTTTTTAAAAATTCTTAGCTTGCATGAAAGGACTAGGATCACTTTTTTTTTAATTTTGACGTAACACATTACCGTTTGATTGTAACAAAGAAGAAAATAAAACAACTTGTTTAGAAAAAAGAAAAAAGTTGCATGTAATTCTTTACGTGAGAAAAAGTTCTGCAAAATGGTGGTATTTAATTTGAAAAAATTATCAAATAATATTTACAATGAAGAAATTTTTTTTTCATAAAACTCAAAAAATTTTAAAATGCATTTTTGGCATCGCTTCGTATCTCTTTTGAAAGTGTTAACATAACTTTATGGAAAAAATATATTACTAGACTTTTGTAAATCGAAATACCAACGGCTTGTTCAGCCTGTCAGTAATTACTCGAGACGGGGACATAAACTATTTCCAGGGATACATGAGAGCTCTATAATACTTGGAACAGCTGACAAAAGTCACATAACAGGATAAGTGCACAGACGGGCTCCATGCAGCTGAGCTGGGTCGCTCTAATCCCAGACACCATAATACAGCTAGCTAGCTAGGTAGCTAGAATTATTTACGTTAATCAACCATCCTTTCAGAAATGCGATCATCATGAGAACACTTGGATGGATGCTGTCTTAGTAGACCTAGCTAACTTGTGGAAGCATGAGATTCAGGTTAGATCGAGATGACCGCGCAGCAAAACTGTTGCACTTCACACCGCAATGCACAACGCACCAGGGCGTAGTGAGCTATGCACCGAAAATCCATTGTTGTCTTATCCTGTCTACTTATTGACTTATTCCATGCAGCAGACCGCGGGTTTTGGTAGAACGAACAGTGCGTGACTCTGTCTACAAATCTGAAAAAAAAAATCATGCATCGGGTTTGGTCTATATTTTAAGGCCAGAAAATTATTTGTTCCTGCTAATTATGCTATTTTACTTGCTCTATTTCAATGTTCTGGCTCCTCAAATTAGTAAAGTTTTTTCCCTACCTTTTCATAAATTGTTTTGATTCAAATTTGTGTTGAAAACAGGAATTAGGCTTATGTTATATATACTGCCCCTGACAATCAACGTGCAGTATCTTTAGGAAAACCATATGGGAGATACTGCACTTCGATTGTCAGGAGCAGTATAAGTTCATTTTACATGCCAACATAACAATCGCAGTTTTCAGCATCTCTTTGGGCTTAAAGACTAAAGGGTATGAAATTACGGTAGGCACTATGTAAATATATGATAAATACAAGTTTTATTTGCTTGAAATGAAAACCAAATAGAACATCTAGATCATTATGAAATTTCAGTATCCATTCAACGTTATTATTTTTCTGGTACGGTTTATTTGATTAATTCAACATTTCTCTTATTGTCGCCTCGTGTACGATTTGCATGCTAGAAGGTGTGTTTTGTTGCATTTATTTATTTAAGTATAAAAGTCTGACAAGAAACAACGGAACCTAAATGTCATTTATATACATATCCTAAGGACACACTAAAACGTCTTATATTCCTTGTGGAAATTTATTCACCTTCCTTTCTTTTTTGGGAAAAATTATAAAGCAGTTTTTGTCGCAAAATTTATAAATACACTGAACACCTTATCATTGGGCCATTCTACTGTATTCTTGGGTTTTAGTTTCTACAATGTCCTAATCTTTCTAAATTTTATAATTTTATCGAATTCGTCCATAAGACTAGTTAACAGAGGGTGTGATTCAACCAGTACATAGACCAAAGAACATAAAATAGTTTTAGAATACCGAAGAGTTCCCCAAAAACTTTTAGACAGACAGTACCTATCTAAAGATTTTCCTTAGTGTATTTGTTTACTCATATCTGTTCGTTTTTCCCAAAATAGTTTTGCAGCCACTCTTACAAAAACAAAAACCCAGGGAAGTTCTTTTCTTTTTTTCAAATTTAAGAACAGGATGAAACAAGTGATGATCTCGTCCCAGTTGAACAGTTTTGTGACGCGTAAATAATTTACAGTTATTGACTTTACATTCGTTGTTACAGCTAAGAGCAACATGAACATCACGTTTCCGCACTCGCTCGATGTAAATTCCAGAGGGCTGCTAGGGAAACACAGCATAGTAACAAACAAACAAAAAAAGAATAGGGCAGAACTGGCTTTCCGCTGTTTTACCTACTGTTATTGAACTGCTTGATTTTTTAACAGCAACCAGGGAAACAAAAACCGCGCATAATTAGAAAATAAATAGCAGGAACTGTGAAAATCTTGCCAATATCTTTTCTATGAATTTCTTTGAATTTATTCATCAGCACCTATACCTTTTGAAATTTCAAATATTTTCAAAAGAAAAACAATTGTTAAAAAAAAGGAAATTGCCCTTGTTTTGAGCATCAGTGTTAGAACTTATATTGAGTATACATGTAGATGCTTAGGTTTAATTTAGGTCTAAATCTTGATTTTCTTATAATTTGGCTTTGCGATGCATTGTTTGTTGTCTGGAAAAATTTTGAGGAAACAAGTAAAATTCAAATAAATAGAGTGGGAATCGGTATCTGAGTACATGATTGTGCTGAGACAAAAAAAAACACCAAGAGTTTCGAAATCTGCGTTTAAGTTAATACGTGGGTGGGCATCTACCTTTCCCAACAAGTCTCAAGAAGGTTTAAATTGTTTTCTATTGTACAATGCTGCTAGAAATTTGTTTAGCACACACGTGGAAGTTTCTATCACTATGCTTATGTCTAACAAACTCCACAAAGGTCGGCACTGTGTTTGGTCGATAGAATCTTTCTTTAAATATTTGATTCCTTTCTTGGCACAGGTCACCCTGATATTCGTTGTGGCTTTTTTGACGTAGTGCGGTTGAGTATTATAAACCAAGAAATGTGGCTGCTCGCTTTCAGACGCCCTGATATAAGAAGTATTTTTTTTATTTTGCGAATTTGAAATGTTTTATTGTAACTCCGTAAGTACCAGTACCAGATACTTTTACAAGTGAAAAGCTTCAGACCCTGTCGTCTTAATAGTTTGTGCTGGAATAACAAAAAAAAACTGAGCTATTTCTGTAAAGTTATTTATATCTCGTAGTTCTGGTGCACTTGTCCTTTAACTGCTAGAAGAACTTTGTTATTTCGTTAATAATTATGTTTTGAGTGCTTATTGTTTGCTTGGTTTCTTTTTCATTCTGAGAGTAAAATCATATCGTTTTTCATTAGCGACGCATTAATTTTTTAATGAGAAATGATTCAGAGGTTTTAGGTAGGCCTCGAACCCACATCTTATAGTAGCTTCGGCGTCCGCCGGTTCTATTTAAGTAAAGGTAAAAAAAATTTTTCTTGCCTTTTTCACTTTGAGCCTACTTCTACTACCCTTGCCAAATACTCTGTACTTTTCGTATATTAAATTTTTCTTTTAGACTGCCATGGCTCACCGTTAATCAAAGTTCTAAATTCGAATCCATTTTTCAAAAGTCAAAGCCCAAATCTATTTTAACTTTAAGCTTTGAGACAACACCTGTGTGTATAATTAATGGACTAATAGCTTGTATGAAATAAATTAATAATTATCTCTCTACTGCGTTAGTTGACGTAATTTAGCGCCAGCTTTCACT
This sequence comes from Elysia marginata, assembly GCA_019649035.1. Lineage (NCBI taxonomy): Eukaryota > Metazoa > Mollusca > Gastropoda > Plakobranchidae > Elysia > Elysia marginata. Next base: position 439,014 of record BMAT01012386.1, read on the forward strand.
ACTGAACTGAGAGCCCGCATGTACCAAACAACTGCAGGTCGATTTGTCCCTCAAAAAAATCTTTACATCAATGTGATTGCTTCACGTAAACAAAACTTTGTTTTAATGAAATGTATAATTTTCAATGTATCCATTTTTTCCTGAATTTTGCAGAATGTATTGATGCGGATTTCTTTTTTCCCTACTTTTTCCCCTTAGTGCTTCCTGTGTTGATGAACTTTGTGTCTTTACGCTTGCATTTTTTTCAATAGTCTTTAAGCCTCAACTGTTCTTGTTGCTTGGCGACTGAGTAGGTTGTTTGGTGCGTAAGACTTTATAAAAGCCAAATAATAAATAAAAAACGTTTTGTGATCTCCATTTGAAAAACAGTTGAAGGAGCGATAGAAGGCATGGCAATTTATAATGTTAGTGTGACGCCTACTTTCTATTTTTGCATAGAACTCATATTGAACTGTTTTCTCCGTCCCCGATAACCATACGGTCTGCTCAGGTCTCTTGAAACGTATGTATGAAAATCGTTGCCCTCATCAAGTAAGGGCGTATGCGCAATTTTGTCATTTTTCAGGACACGGTCTTGCGTGAGAAAAGTTTTTGTTTTTATGAAAATGAACTATAGGGCAATATAGTTTTGTCGAATATCTCGGCTAGTTTTAACAGTATCATCGAGCTGAATTGACTTTAGATAGAGCAAGCCGTAAGGAACCGGGTGGTATCGATAACCCGAAACTTCCAACTTTGATCATACAATTATCTTTACGGGATATGAGGTGACGAAATGATTACTGTCCTATTATTTGCAAATTAGGTCAAAGGTTTAATGGTTGGTACTAATAATAATTACTTTTTGTAAAGTGAGAGTTAAAGAAAGACACCATTCATTTGACGGCTATAGATTTTCTAGTTTAGACTACTAACTGCATACATTCACATGTCCTCAATTAGTGAAATAGGTTAATAGTTTGTTGACTGAGACCTAAGCCACCATACTCAATTTTTTTTTACTGTGATAATTCACCCTACTACCTTCGTGACCCATAATTATAAGCGGCTCTGTGGCCTAGCGGTAAGACACTCGTTCAGAGATCGGGAGGTGCGTGGTTCGATCCGCGGTCGAATCAACCCAAGGACTTTAAAATTGGTATTAAGCAGCTGATCCGCCTAGTGTCTCGCATTATGGATTCAGTGTTAAGTCTAGTCGGCCCCGTGTCAGGATAATGTGACTGGGTGTGGTGTACCCAAGCGCTTCTTACATCACAGTGTGGCAGCACGCTTTCAATTTTCCCCAGCGCCGTCTCTGATATAACCTCGAAGCTGACTTTGACGTTAAAAATTCAAGCAACTACCTAACCAGCCCATAATTATAGCCTATATAGTTCGGCATAAATTGAGACCGATACCGTTTTTTTTTACGTTTTAATGTAAACAATATTTTGTGCAAAGGGCCAGTGCTTGACTCGGAATTAATAGTTTTGAAATTCCGAACGTTCTAAGTCATACCAAGAAAAAAATTAGACGAGATAGATCAAAATGATTCGTTTGCACAACTTTGTTTACATTCTTGCTAAACGGCCTGGTAGTGAGAACGTCTGAGTTGGAACTCGTATGAGGCACTTTAAGCATCTCAAGCGTTACGTGAGTGTAACATTAAATTCAGGCAGTCCCTTCAAAATTAATGCATAAAACTTTCGCTGCGAAATCACTTTCATGTATGTATACTTGAAAATGTAGTCTAGCAGAATACAGGGAATAAAAAAGAAATTAGCAGACTTTACGAGTTTTCAATACACAAGCTAATGCAAAAAACGCAACAGCTATGTCTTTTTTTTAGTGACTCACATTCTCTTGCTACAAATTTATGCTAAAAAACTAACGAAGAAACAGAATTCTCATCTACAATGCACAGATCTAAGTTCGGAACAAGGTCAAGAATTTTGAGAATATAGAATAGAAAATATAAATCATCGTCTTCTGCTGACCATAAAGTTGGCCATTTTCGCGGACATGATTTAATAAAATAAAATAAAATATTCTCCAGAAATAGGCTTTGCTTTTTTAAGATCTGAAACGAAATATTTACGCGGTGAGAAAAGGGAAGGATAGAATTCAATGAAATTCGTTTAAAAAAACAACTTTCTTTAAGCGTTGAAACTACAGCTTTTCCATTATCTCTTTAGACATCTGCATTAATCCTGTTTTATTTAGGGTATCATAGAATATAAAAACGCATCAATGAACAAGAGCTTCTGAGCGATGCTTTCCCTGACAGCCTCAAGATTTCCTATTGATCTCTTAAGACCAGTAATCGATTCCTGCTTCCTCTACAAACGACATGGCTCGTCCAAGTAGCTTAAGGTTTTCCCTTTTTCTTGTCAAATTTAAATCTTCGATTGATTTTCTTTTTCTTTTTTACGAGTGTAATAAGCTGGGAGAACAAAGCTGCCGGCGATTAAAGGAATAAATCACTTTTGCTTCCCCAATTTTCTGTCTCTTAATGTTTTTCTCTCTTTCTTTCTCTTCGAACCATGTTTTTCTCACATTTTCTTCTTTCGCCTCCCTCTTTTACATTCTCTTTGTATCTGTCTACTTCAATTGTTTGTCTCTCTGTCTCTTTTCCTCAGACAATCACCCTGCCGGTCCCCCCCCTCTCTCTCTCTCTCTCTCTCTCTCTCTCTCTCTCTCTCTCTCTCTCTCTCCCTCTCTCTCTCTCTGTTTATCTACATATTTATTGATCTACCTATCTCTTTCTCTCGTAATTAATCACTGTGTCCAATTTTTTTCTACGTAATCAAATATTTCTCTGGATTTTCTCTTCCTCTTTCTCCTCTACAGGTGTTTTCTATAAACTTATCATACATCTATTAACTGCTACCTTGCGATAAAAGTTTTCTCTAACTCTGAACAATTATTCTGGTGATGTTAATGTTGCCATGATATTAATAATGTCTTTCTATACTACGGCGCTTGCCTTATTGCAGAGCTTTCTACCCCTTCCAGCAATTTTTTTTTTTTGGTTTTCCGCTTCCCATAGACCTCTCAGTAAGTTTTTATTTGCGTACACTTCATAAGTTTCCTGTTTACGTTTATCATTAATTTTCGCTGGCATTTATCCTTTAATCATGACATTATCGTTTAGTAAAATAATATTACATAACATACCGGAGTATCAGCCACAAAATTATAGCTTGTTGAGTTTCTCCATCATATTCTTAGATGCTCATCTTAATATGAAACTCGACCGCATCTTGTTTTTTCTTGCGAATGTGATTATGTGCAAAGGTTTTTTGCCTGAGAGGTCTAATTATTTTGGAAGGTTATTTTCTTTTCAAATACATAACCATAGTTGAAGACATGTAACGAAAAACGAATATGTTTTTGTATCACCTGTACAACTTTATTTGCTTGAATGTGTTCCTTTTTACATACTCAATAAGAAAGGGTCACCAGCATTTTTTTTTCGGAAAAATGAGATTTGCGCGAAGGTAATATTTATGTGGGTCTGCTATTATTTAGTGCTTAAGTGACTGTTATCGATTTGAAAACACTTGCAAAAACAATTAGAAGTAACCGAAAAATAGAACATGATATGTGCTAGCCGATGGTTTTACAAAAGAATGAAATGGATTACGTATATCCCACTTTAGCTTGTAATGTATCTTGAGTACATAACGTCATTTTCGGAAGAAGTATGGTTAGACCGGTGACTATTTAAGATCACTCTCTCCTCAATAGCTCACATAGTAGGTTTATAGTTATACCTTGTCGAGTTAGTGATATGCCATGCAAACACCAATAAAGACATGCCTCTAGTCGTGGGTACCGAAGAATACAGATAAGGTTGAGCAGCGTTTATTGACGGTAAGGAGCACCAAGACTGGCAAGCAATGGCCGGAAGTAATCAGGCAGCATCTTTGCAGTCAAGGAACAATACACATCAAAACAGCCAGTGTTCTCCCTAAACTCGTAACTCAAATTAGCTTGAAACACAATTACAGCAAGCAGATCTTCTAGAAAAATCTATATCTAAAAGAAATCTCAGCATAGTTATATCTAACAATGCAGATAAAAAGGAATACAATATCTACGAGTTTATACTTATATTCAAGAAATATGTTACATACGTCGTGGTGGGACGATCCAATAGTTTAACTCTGTTAAAACTTTTATTACAGTAGCGTGCAAATCTCTCAAAAAATTGGATTGTCGTGGACCCGGACTTTCCGCATAGCTCACGATTTACTCAGTTCAAGGTTTTGAGGAGATGTTGTCTCATTTCCAAATTCTAAGACTAATACTGATCCGAATACCCAACATGTACTGCTTACTTCTATGTAGAAGAAGGGGGTGGACGGGAGAATGTTACACTTGGTGGAGGGGGGGTCTACTAGCTGGTCAGACCTTTTGACCGTGATGTCTTTGTCGACTGATGCCTGTATCAACTTACCCAGAAAACAATTATCCCTCTGCCTAAAGGCAGGCCCATTCTACATAAAATTAATTTACTCCTTAAGACGAGCACCGCCACTCAGTCTTTTACCAGGAATACTTCTCCCAATTGTACCCAAATAGCTTGATAATTCAAATTTAATTACTTAACGCAGTTGGTATACCTTCTGAGCTTTCGTACGGGGATGGTCCACGGAGGATAGAGCGATTCACACTCCGATCCCATGCACAACGCTAAGGAAAACTTTCTAGGCCTGTATCTAGTTCCTGGTCTCCTAGCTCAGTGCAAAGTGCAGACTCTGTGCAATGTATCGAAGGTACAAAGACTATTAAAAAACACTTACTCTGTGCATCAAAGCTTTTGTCTTCCTAACTCGCTCTCTCTCTCTCTCTCTCTCTCTCTCTCTCTCTCTCTCTCTCTCTCTCCCTTACACAGAACCAATAAAAAGATAACTCATAAAGTACTTCGCTTTTCTCTCTTAGCCAATTAGTTCGGCATCCGCGCGAAAAACGATAATAATATAAAAAGTAGGTACAAAATAAAGTCATCTTACCGTATGCTCACCTTATGTTTCTATGTTATCGGTGTTTTGAAAACTGTAGTAAAACAACATCCTCTCACGTTTTAGAACGGCTTCAGTGCAAAAGAAACCAACTGAGAAATAAGCATTGTTGCGTGGTGTGCCCGTTGCCTTATCAAGAATGCTAAAGCTAATGGCCGGTGGGCGCATTACCGATAGGTAAAATGTCCTCTGAACGAGCCAGGAGCGCTCTGGCAACTGAATGAGTGACGTCTTAAGGGCTGTGATAAATCGTTCGAGAATTGTTTATAAGCCTGTGTGAGATGATGTAATATTTTAATGTACTGAACAGACAAGAGATGAGTGTTATGGGTGTTTATCTTCACTAAGCCTTTTTTTCTTTTGTTTTGTTACATGTTTTTTGTTTTGTTTTTGTTTTTTTTTTTTTTTTTTCTTGTCTACATCGAAATAGCTTTAAGGTATCGACCATTTTAATAATGTGTGGTATTCTCACACCCTATTATCATAAGACCTGATTTAAGGAGTGAACCCCAGCTTGTCGTAATGTCTATTTGACTTTTAATAACTGGTGTTGTTTCGATTTTAAGTACAAAGGTTCGATGATTTTTTTTTTCAATTCGGCATAATTATGCTTCACGCAAAGTGTAAATTAGTAACAAAAACTATTGAGGAGACAAAGATAAAAAAAATAATTAAGTAATCATTGATTTCTTTAGAAAAGTCATCCTCCAAAAATGATGGTAAGCAAAATTCCAAAATACTTAGATATTAGAGGATTTATCTAGACTGGGATTTAGAGAAGAAAAAAAATGAATTCTTTTTGCGGGTTGGTTGGTTGGTTGGTTGTTTGAATTTTAACGTCCCAGTCAACTTCGAGGTTATATCAGAGACGGCGCTGTGAACAATTGAAAGCGTGATGCGACACTGTGATGTAAGAAGCGCTTGCCTACACCACATCCAGTCCCATTACTTTGACACCGGACCGTCCAGACTTAAGACTAGATCCATAATGCCAGACACTAGGCGGATCAGCTGCTTATACCAATTTTAAAGTTCTTGGTTTGTCTCGGCCGGGGATCGAACCAAGCCTCATCCGATCTCTGAGTGAGTGTATTACCGCTAGGCCACAGAGCCGGTTCTTTTTACGGGAAACAACTATAACAGTTTTTCGTCAACTTCCCCATGGTTCTGGCTTCGTCACTCTAAATACACATACACTATTAATACTGTTATGCGTTGCAGTTCTAAGTGAAATTCATTATTTGCTATGTCTGTGTTGTCAGTGCAATAATGTTACTATCACGCATGTTATGTAAACATTGAGCTGTCACAATATTGTTTATTTTCAATGTGGATATTTGTACATTGATTGAATAAAGATTGAATAAACAAAAACAAATATGCAACTTGGGAAACATAACCTCTTCCGCATTCCTTCTTGCAGATTGAGCATTTCTTTGTGATGCTCGTTGGGAAAAAAATGTAACGCAGCTTTAAAAAAGGCTTTTAGAACACTTTCGATACACTATTCCAGACCAATAAGCAAAATTAGTTCAGAACCTTTATGATCTCTAAAAGAAGTCAAACGATAGCTCTCTCTCTATCTCTCTTTCTTTCTCTCTCTCTCTCTCTCTCTCTCTCTCTCTCTCTCTCTCTCCCTCTCTCCCTCTGAATTAACATATTCTATGGAGATTACATCAAAAGGTGGGATCAGTAGCAAAGCTATATGTGGCGAGTTAATTTATTCGAATAATTCTCGTGCTAAATCTAAGCCTAAAAACTCACCATTGTCCAAGGATAACTACTCTAATTGAAATTTTAAAGTTCAGCCCTATACCGGCCAGTGAAGCAATGAACTTTATCATGTGCAGATACGAATTGTAAGGACAACCCATCACAACTCTACCTATAAAGAGAACTTCGCAAAAACTCTAATACGCGCATTGCCCACCGAGTTAGTACTAAAAATGCTGAAAGACTCTTCGACAACATGAGGTCTATTACCCAAGACAAATTTATATTAACAGTGGAGGAAACTCACATGGAGGACCCCTTAAGAGCAGCGCGGGGGGGGGGGGGCGTCCCTGTTGGAAAACTGAGATGTGGAAGGCCGTAAGTCAACCAAGTTAGATCTAGGTATTTTGTTTGAGTTAATACAGCTCACGTAAAGATAGTATGATTTCCCGGGGACAAGAAGATCCTCACGGGAAGCAGCAGTAGGAATCATAGAAAACAAATCATACAGATAAAATAAAAAAATGGTAAGTACGCGTACCATCCGACTAATAGTACGCGGCGTTC
>BMAT01012386.1:573341-585681 GCA_019649035.1 Elysia marginata
AACTCGTTAAAATGCTGACCGATTTCATCGGTTACAAATAAAAAAAAAAACTATTCTATTGTTTTCAATATCTGTGGAAAGAAAAGTACCGTGTCAGAGATTAGGTAGACAACATATGTCTTGCGCACAGGGTGATTGAGTCGGATGTCGCAGTTGTTTTGTTGTTTTTTTTACATTCAAAGTCGTTTGTTGTTTTGAACAGGACATTTTTCTAAGGTTACAAACGTCAAAAAACGTCCAAAATATTATGAATAGTTTTTGGGAAAATAATGATTATTAAAACTTTTGTTGATTACAAATTGATATAAAGAAAAAGATGAAAATAGAATTTTAAGTGGAATTTTCGACTTTCGACTTATTAACCATGGACATAAGATACATGTTAAGAAAAATTACTTTGAGCTCGATTGGTGTGGAACGAAGGCAGAAATGGGAGCTCAACACTGAGAACAATTCACGGTTGTAGTTCGATTTCTTCTGGTCTTAGGTAAAAATAAATCAAGCGCATATTACATCTATAAATGAATATATTATATTGTATTGAATAGAGCAATATCATAAAAGAATAGTTTCATGTTTGAATATTAGGTTCTTTCATTTTACTTTTAGGACAACAGAGATCCAAAACAGACTGAAATACGAGAGAGAACGTTTAGCTTCATAGTAATGCAAATGCTTGATAATGGGAAAAAAGTATTTCGCAAGTTTGATGAGACCCAATAAGCGCTTATTGACATCCAAAACGCCATAATAAAGAAGCTTTCGAAACGACATTCATTCGAGATTTCTATGCCGTATAACATCAAGGTATTCAACTCTCGAATCGATGTTTGAATCCGATTTTTCATTTCGATTGAAATCGTCGATGCTGTTTGGTCAACAAACACCCTGATGACCGACCGACCGACCCGATAGAGTTAGAAGGCAGGGCTGAACTGCCGAGACAACCACCCGGGATCTTGAGTGGTGCTATCTGTTGTCTTCATCACATGAATAAAACATACGTGAGTTTTGTGTGAGGTAATAATACTGAGATGGCGGGCAAACAAGTCAAGGTCATAAACAGACAGCTGATAAGGATGATTAAAAGCCGGTTTTACATAAGCTGTATTTTGTACGGATCGCTATGAATCGGTTCTCGTCCGGTGATCCGTTTTTCGCTTTCACATGTTGCGTTACCATTTAAACGGGTGTAAGTGATTCTTTTCAAAGTATCCGGTACGCAGACGGTACGGAGTCTTCCGCATGGGATATGCGTGATGTGAACCGGCTTAACCCTGTATGTGTATGTGTTTACTACGTTGATTTTCAAGACAGTAATTTGGTTAAACGGATTAGTTTTTTTTTTCGTTTTGAAAATATATCTGTACTGGGTCAAAATGGGAAAAAACTAGTTGGTATTTGACGATATTTTTCTCTTGTCATACTCCTTTGTATCGGTTCAGCATTTTCTTCTTGGTACCTTGTATTGGGTCGGTATTATTTTCTTTATCGCTTAAATGGGTTCAGTGTTTTTCTCTTAATCCGTTGCATCGGCCATTGGGTCGGTATTTATTCTTTATCGCTATTATCGGTCCAGTGTTTTTCTCTTGCCTTGCTCCTTTGTATCGGTTCAGTGTTTTTCTCTTAACCCCTGCATCGGGTCGATATTTATTCTTTATCGCTATTATCGGTTCAGTGTTTTTTCTCTTGCCTTGCTCCTTTTTAAAGGCTCAGTTTTTTTTCTGTTGATCCCCTATATGGGGTCGGTGTAATTCTCTATATCGATGATATCGGTTCAGTATTTTTTCTTCTCTTACTTTGCACCTTTGCAGTAATTCAGTATTTTTCTCTTGGTTCTTTCATCCGATTATAAAACATGTTTGAATACAATAGAATGTTATGGTTAAGATGATCCATGTACTGTTTCAATGTTTTTCAAACTACAATTCACTGCGTACAGGCGTGGCTTGTTACAACCAAAAACTTTATAATCTACGTAAGAAAAAGAGAGAAAACAAAATAAATATGCTGGTTTCATATCTTTTTAAAATGTTCGTCATTTTGGGAGGAAATTAAAAAGAAGTTATAATTTATGTATTCGAAGTAGTTAAAAGGATTGCAGAGAACGGTTTTTGATTCTTTTTATTGTAAGGTTAGAGAGGGGTGAGCAGGGTGTTAGATTGGTGATAAATGTTTGGAAGAGAGGATCTTGCACTCTTATAAGGAGAAAGAATATTGCTAAACTTGCACTGCGCTGATAGTTTATCCTGTTAAAATGTCGATGTGTCCCAAAAGGGTGCAGATCATTACAATAACAAGAATGTTTTGAGTGTCTGGAGGAGGAGAGAAGTGGAATCTAGATTGGTGTTGTAATGAAGACCTGAAAATGGAAACTTATCGAATATAGAATAATACGAACTGAATTTCTTTGTTTATTTTGGTATTATTTTGTATGGGTTTTTTTTTTTTGGTTTTTGGTTTGTTTGTTTTTTTGTTTGTTTTTGTATGCTGTTTTCTTTTTGGTTGCTTGCTTTTTTATCGATGGAGAATTCATAATTAATTAAAATTTTTATTTAAAAAATACAGTTATTCCAATGGGAAGCTCTGGCACCAAAGTTAAAACTATTGTAAAGATTTCTTCTTCTCTGATTCAATGGTCTATGAAAATTGAAAGGCGCTCAAAATTGACTGTGCCCTTATCCGTCCTGGAGTTCACCCCTATCCAGATCTGTCAGCTTTTTAGAGCTTCAGGCGCCTATTTATGCGTGGGTAGGCGGATAGGCGGGGTGGGTATACCTTTTGAGCAGCATATTTTATTACTTTGGAGAGGGGGGGGGTGTTTGGAATCAACCCTTCAATCGGTTTTTTTTTTAAGTATGTGTATATTATATCTTTTGTGTTGAAGTTGATCGCTGATTTAGTTATGAGGCAGTCAGAGCCTGGCTGCTTGTTAGCAAGAATATCGACAAAAATAGAATTTTATAAGCAGATCAGCTTTCTGTCTACCCTTGGGGCGTTAGATGTGGGAGGGAGAATAATTATAGCCCCCCTCCACACACACACACACCTCCCATCCAATCCCTCAATGCTTTGTAAGTTGGCAAGGAAAAATAAACTGGAAATAGGAGTCGATAAGAATTTTCGGATGTCCCGTTTTCACCTTACTTAAACCAATTCCATTATCTTTGCTTAAACCTGCGAAATTCGCGGGTATTTTTGTAATGGAAAGAATGAAATGTGTATATATAACAAGGAAAGTAAATTTGTTTTGAAAGATAGTTACCTATAGCTTAACTCGCGAATGAGGCGCCTTTTACTGTTTTTTTTTTTTCAGATATAATTCAGCCATAATATGAGACTGTATAGCTCGGTTTTAAAGATTGAAATAGATTTCTTAACGGTCTTGACCCCTGGTATTTTTTTTCTTTTTAATCCGTTTCCGACTAGTTCATTTCATATCAAACACCTGACTTTATTTTCTACGTTAGTCAGGTCTTCAACATCGATAAATAAGCTCCTCATCGATGTTTGGATGGATATTCTCTACAAGTCTAATGGCTTATGAACTTGCACATTCCCGCCTTGTTAGAGAGTAAGCGTTATCGGCCCTCTCGGGAGGACAAAGCTCACAGAGGAGAAATGCAGGATGGCTGGTGGGCTAACGGGGCCCGTTAGTTAGCCAATCGTCAGCCGTACAAGCCACGCTATCTATGGGTATCATTAGGTCATACGTTATCGTCGTCCGTGCGCAAGTTCTCTATTATTCTCATGGAACAAAACGTTTTGGTCAACGCTCCAAGTCTTTCGAAATTTACCTCAATGAAAAAAAAAATATTTTTTTAAAACTTCCTATTTAGTTCGATGTTCCCTTTGAAATTAATGTCTAACTCATGCTAACAGAGAAATCATTTCAAATTACACTTGAATTCAATGCAAAAGCTGTAAAAATCATTTTAAAGTGCAGAAAAGCAAGTACCTAAGGTTTTCTCCATGCAAACTTGACGACTCCCCTCGACTAGATTTTGCAAAAGACGTTCTTATAATCTTTTGTATTATTCATTTTCCAAACGTTTTTTTATAAGGTTTACCTCACCCAAAGATTTACCGAAGATGCTTGAAGTGTAAGATTTATGTGTCATGTAGAAATGGGTCTATTCTATGTAATTATGGGCTTATTATTTTGTTGTTTATATTGAACAGTTTTCGTTACCTCAGAGATTTAGAATAAGAGGCGTTGTGGTCTAAGTGTAGACGCTCAGCTTTCGAATCAAGAAGTCCGGGGTTCGAGTCCTGGTTTCGACAGGATGACGTTTAGTACTTGAGAAAGACTATTTATACACATGTCTTCAACTCACTACTGATGTAAAGGAGTACCCGTCTTTAAACAGTGAAAGACTTCGTCATTATGCTAGAGTGATGCACTTAACTTGCTGCTCCTCTGTGAGTTTAGAAAGTGGTTTGGTTGGTGATGGCCTATCGGGTAACCCATGTAAAGCGCTTAGAGCATGTTAGTGGATTGGGCGCTATATGAAAACGCCTTTTATTTTCCCTTTTACATTGTTGCAGAGTGTATAAAGTATCATTGAGAAATAACAAAGCAACAATTGAAAATAATGCACGATGTAAAAAGACTTATCTTTTCGAACAGATGCACTGATCACATTGCATCGCCTGCGTTTTTTAAATGACCTAAAGAATTTATTTTTTCTAAAATTGGCAGTTATTGGATAAGCTAAAATCAATCACAGGTAACATAAACACCCATCTTGTTCAAAACATCTAGAGAAAAAAAAACTCAGGTTAAATGGCCAGCGCTCTATCTTTTTTTTTTATATCCCAACTGACTGAAACTGACTTCCAATAAAAAAAAAACAGGGATCTAAATCAACAGAGATTACTTTGAAAAAAAAAATCAGCTAAAACATCATCTTTTCAAGGAGCATCTTTTTAGTGATGCAAAGCAAACCAGTAGTTTATCCCTGTAGAAACTTCCCTGATTGTGGTCATGTTTCCTTGTATGGTCACTTCCTCTGTGAATCTGTGTGTTTAATAATGTTGGCATTTTCGTCATACGTGCAATCACACCTGTGGACTGCACAGGGCAAGCTGAAGAGTTTCGGATATGCGGCATATCAGTTCAATGAAATTGTCATTATTGTTTTATTATAAATAGGTTACAGTCTTACGTGATTGTTGATTTCTTAGGATTTTTTGAAATATTATTGGATAAAAGAAACGCAATTCCTTGGCTGAGATGAACCATAGGCACAATGACATTTTGAGTAAGAGAGAGGGGGATAGAGAAAGAGAGAGAGAGAAGGAGAGAGAAAGATAGAGAGATATGTAGGAGGATGGGGTAAGAGCAAGATGGAGAAACAGGCAGACATACGGAGAAAAGATACAGAAAACTGATAGATAAATAGAAACTCATTTCCTAACGTAACCTTTGCTTGTCAAAGTAACATTGCGCTATTACGTCTAGTTCTAAGCCACTTTGTGGCCAGTTGCCTGAGATTTATCTTTATTTCAGCTGAACATCTAAGGGTATACCCCTAGTTGTATGGGGTCACCCGGCCAATTCTGACCTACCCTGTCGTGACCGCAGACGAATAATATTTTTCGTTATAAGATCCTGTGCTCCTGGAGGTAGAGAAAACATAAAGCCAAGTTTACTCACATAATACGTTATAATATATATATATATACACACACATGTATACCGCTACCTCTTAGTTTGCCGCACGAACTGCAACACTGCTCTCCGTGCACGTTCTTTACCCTTAACGTGATAAATTTGTAAATCTATGTAAAATTAAAGAGTGGTTTTTTTATATAGCGCCTAAACCTCAAGTTACTTTAATTCAATTCAATTCAATTTAAGTTTATTTAGTCAATACACAGTTACATATACACATGTGTTGACAATGAGCGATGCTCAGTTTAGCTGACAGATTCTAAAATTATGAATATCACGGTAAGGTACATTATGATAGGTTATCGGTACATGTATTAAAGAAATATATGTTCTCTCTCTCTCTCTCTCTCTCTCTCTCTCTCTATCTATCTCTCTCTCTATCTATCTCTATCTATCTATCTATCTATCTCTATCTCTCTCTCTTTTCCTCTCTCTCTATCCGCGTAGCATTTTCTCTCTTTTTTTTCACAACGAACAAGAAATACATGCACTCCTTTCTCTCAATGAAAAACATAATCCTAATGTGGCGTTCATTTAATGAAAAGATTCAATTAGAGTAATCTCTGACATCTAGTTCCATTGAAATATTTTACTGCTTGGGGAAAGAAGCTATTTACTTATCTTTTATTTCCTTTGAACGCCGTTAGTCGTCGCCTGCGGGGTTAAAAATCAAAAAATTTCTTTTCTGGGTTGGGAGGGTGTCGTCTTTTAAGATCTTTTCCTGTTCTGGCTCACATCCTTCTTCAAATAAACTTTCAAGAGAAAGGCAGATTCACACCAATTAACTTTTGTGCGTTTATCTTAATTGAGTTCAGTCTTTTAAAAGCTGTACCTAGATTGCCCGAACCAACCAAATAACTCTCTGAACGCACAAAGCAGCAGTTTTTAAAGCTGCTTCACTTTAGCATACTGACAAGGTCTTTCACTGATCATAGCCTGGTACCCATTTAGTACTGTCGAAGGCAGGGATCGACTGGTCGGACCTCGCCGTCCGAAAGCCTGCTGTCTACTACTAGACCACGACGCTATAAACAGACCACGACTGCCAGCACACACAATGTTAATGTAGATGATTAATGCTACAACATAATTATTGTAGGCTTCTATATTAGTGCCATGTTGCCACGACTATCATTGCGTAAGTGTGTCTGTGTGTGTGTGCAACTATGCCCAAGCATACAGTCAAGCAGTAAAACCAGATAAATGAGAAAGAATAAAATATTGATCTAGTAGTACATTGTATTTCTATGGTGTTGTACATATATATTGCTTAACATAAGTATAAGGACCACGCATAATTCCAAACAGCTTTAAGGCACATTTACTGGAAAGTTACTTTTAGGGATTGCGTTCTCTTATCAACAACGTGGCTAATGTGTTGATTAGCCTTAAAATTATTGAAAAAAGAGTTTATTTCGATCGCCACCACATGGCGCTTGGTGATCGGTTAAAAATTCGTCAAATTTTGTAACTGTTTTGACTCTTTTGAAAGCTGCTCACACAAACTAATGGGTGATGTTTTGATGCTTTTTCATTATTTTTCGAATAGGATAGTTTTCTGATAAATATTACTTTCACACTTTACATCATGGGATTTTCTTTCGTCATTAGACGTTTGTTCATGGATATTTTTTTCTATTTCTTTAGCTTCATTTCTTAGTTCAGACATGGAACTACGTTAAGTACTTCCGCTCAGTTTATCATAGTGACCTTGAGAACTCAACATGGCGAGGCTTGCGATCACCAGATGTTCAAATCTATTGTTACCCATATTTATAATAAGCTAAAAGCCCATCTCCTTAGTACTTAAACATCTCCCTTGAGCTCCAGAGCATCTTGGACCAACTCATGCACATTATTACAAAGTGGCCAGTATTTCCTTTTAACCGAGATGTCACGATCCTTTCATCTAACGATGCTAGATTTCTCTTAAGCGAAGGCTAATAGCAATATTACTTCCTAGTGAAACTCTGGTCTAAAAAATACTGACACAGAAAGAGAGAGAGAGAAGTAGAAGAAGAAAAAGAAGAAGAAGAAGAAGAAGAAGAAGAAGAACAAGAACAAGAAGAAGAACAAGAAGAACAAGAACAAGAAGAAGAAGAAGAAGAAAAGCAGAAGAAAAAAAAGAAGAAGAAGAAGAAGCAGCAGAAGAAGAAGAACAAGAAGAAAGTCTAAAAGATGTCCTCCGTAATGGAAAGTTCCGAATCAACCTCGGGTCAGTACGGCGAGCGATTACCATGTCAAAAGACAGACAGCGTTTCAGGGTTAGCCAGGGTTGATATTCTAGTCTAGTCCAGATTTCATCAGACTCTCAGTGTCTGTGAGTGCGGTAAGGTTTGGATAAACTGTAACATTCTCGGCGGTTATTTTCTCATACCCGAACCGATGTTTTGGACAACGTTTGTGAAAACATTGCGAGAAAAGTACGTACGTGTATTGTGCACGTATTCAAGTCATGGTGATCGATCAAAACTAGCAACATGAGGAATTCGGTACAGATGAGCTTTTAGGTACAGATGTTTCTTCGCTGAAGAAAAGAAAAAGAAAAAAAAGCGAGGTAGGACTCCGACTCAAACAGCGGCGGAATGATGAGGACTTTTCAGATTAAGGACTAGGTATAGACAGTCAGAAAGATATGATACGGAGAGAAATAAAAAGAATAAAAATAGAAACAGACATAATCACATAAAAAGACGGAGAACCATCTTTTTATATAACTTGAGAAAAGGGATAGTCAGAAAAAAAAACAAAAATGATAATGAGAAGCATGAATAAGTAAGTAAGTAAGGGAAATAAAGAGGCAAATATAAGTATTGGAGGAAAGAATTCTCTTTTCAGATTTATGTATATGTAGAAATACTGAAAGAGAAATAAACAGAGATGGTGATTAGAAAAACAATATATTTCATTTTTTTTTCTTGTTAAACGTAATTCTTTTGTTAGGTCAACATATATAATTACAACAGATAGTGAGACTTGACATAAAATGTTTTACCTTCAGATGAGATAACCCACTTTCTTTCTCAAGACGTCCTTGTGACATGGTAAGCTACGGAAAAATCACTACCCGTATAGGTTACGCCGATTGCCGCATTGTTCGCAGAGGGATTCCCCGTTATTGGGAATACCCTCTATGATGACTCTACCACTTCGCCACGCCTATTGAGCCCAACCCCAAAAATGGCGAACTGATGGATCTGCCAGACCCACTTACCGGTGCTACTTCCGCTTGCTGCGGAGCTGATTGGAGAGCCAGACACCCGGCAAATGAAATTAAAGCCACTGTGTGGCTAGGAGAAGGGACTTTTTGTCCGTTCTCCGACCAAGTACATTAAAACCAGGGGGGCTCTGATTTTCTCTCCTGAGCTGAAAGTACTTCTTTCAAACTAATTTTTTAAACTACTGAAAATGAAGGATTATTGACCAAAATAACGTGCGTGATGGTACAACAGTCTCCGGAATGCCGTGAACAAGCTCACCCCTGATTAAAGACGAACTAATTTTACGAGATACTCAAGGCTAGTTTGTGAACGAAATCAAAAGAATACCAAAAAGAAAAACAAAATCACCGAAAGAGCTAGTATTGTTTGCGTTCCGGCAATAAAGATGTCTTCAAAGTGAATAGAATAGCTCAAAAAAAAAGAAAGAAAGAAAGCCAACAGGGGCATCTGAGGCTGAAGCAAAAAACCTCTGGTTTTCATTGTGGGTGTAATTTTTTTTGTCTCGCATCCAGTGCAAATCGGTCGGATATCGCACGTTAGAAAGTGTATGAAGTTATCACAATTTTGTTTAAAGTTTTTTTTTTAATTTCTGTAGACTTTAAATGTAGAGAAACATCCACTTTCAAAATGTGGTTTCTTTTTTATAATTTTAATTTTCGACATCCGATTTATTTGGACTAGTCGAAAGACATTTGAATAACTTAAGAATATATTGATATGAATGAAGGCAATTGATATCGCCTTTTATTATAATTATCTAAGCTTCTTGTTTCTTCATTTAGATAATGAAAAACTACATACATGTTTCAAAAGCCCGAATAATTATACAAATTTCATTTGAAATCTTTTTTTTTGCAGGCTGTCTGATTAATATATCTATTCCATGAATAAAATTAATGTGAATCTTCATTGCGCTCTAAGGTTCGAAAATTGGTGCTTGGTTCAGTATGAATCGAATGGTTTCGTGCAGTTCTTCAATAATGCTGTCAACTTTCGCGCGTTTTTGCAAATGGCATTAAAGTGATTATGGTTGAATCTGCAACCCGCAAATTCCACGTTTCAGCTCTTTTTGAAATTGAAACTTTAAAAATTTCCAAAGATTTGAATTTCATAATTTACTCGTTTTTTTTCTTTTAGTCAGCTGTAATAAAAAATTATTGCGAATATCGGCACAGGCTTATTGGTACCTTTTTATAAAAAAAAAATCCAAAATCTCTGTAGTAACATAAAAAGTGCAAATTTTGTCTGATTTGCAACGAGCTGCGAAATTAACCTTGAAATCAGCATAAAAACAGCCCCCCCCCCAACCACACTACCCACTCTCCCAAAGGATATAAAAAATCAATTGTGAGGTTTTCAGTAATCCCTTACGTCGAGAGGACACACAAGAGGATAAAACAATGCCGTCCTCAAAATAATTATTTGAGTCTTCGCAGGCATTCTACGCGGTAATAATTGCTCAAAGGGGGATTTGCAATGCAAAGAGGATTCGAGAGATGTCATTTAAGAGTGAAGGGGTTGGGGGGGGGGAGGTGAGAGACTCCGAAAAACACTGTATTTATTTGTAGGGTGTTTATACCTGCTTGCTTGTCTCTCGTCGAGATTCCAGCGGATTTTGATATTGAGATATGTTCTCATTCTTTATCAAGCATTCATTTATTTACCCAAGAGATTTTTTTTTCAACATAAAAGCCGAAAATTTTGGAGAATATGGCGCCTGCTTCTTTTACCATTAAAGTGAATGTTGTAATTTTAAAACCTTTCAGTGCTAGATATATATGTAAATATATACGTTTTCAGTTTGTTATTGTTGTTGTGCTTGTTGTTGTTCTTGTTGTTGTTGTGGTTGTTCCTGCTGCTGTCAAAAATCTCTTGCAAATATATTTATATTGAGTTTTCTATAAACTTTTAAGTCTTGCCCCTGATTCCAGGCAAAGGGTCTATCTGTTTTGGTTTTTTTTCTTCTTCAAATTAAAGATAGAATACAAAAAAGACTCATGAGGAGTGCCACACATCACCACCAACTGAAGTGTATCGAATTGGCGATGCAAAATATAGCATAAATTCAAAGATAGACCAAAAAATAACGAAATTGAAAACCGCAGGATAAAAAATAAGATCTGAAAAAGCATAAGAACAGACCCACAGAATTTAGGAGTAGGGTGCAGAATATGATCTGAACAGATTAAAAAACGGATTCGCAACGTTAACATGTCTTTCAGAGAGAAATCGGCAAAATAAATCTATAGCATTAGTCTGTCTGAAAAACTTTGGTAACAACGAGTGATAACTGCTTTTGTTATTCTGATTCTGTAAAAGTACATGATAGGGAGAAGGGGTGTGCTTAACAAGAAACGGAATATACATGTTTATAATATATATAGCATTGCGAAGGGAAGGGGAGAGAAGCCGCATGACCCTGGTGATTTATAACATGTAAGAGACAGTAATGGGGAACAGACGCTTTTAAAACTGACATCTTGAGAGAAGGTTGTTGTCACTTTAAGTCTGCCCGTCCTGCTGTTCTGTCGTGGACAAACGAAATGCAGTACATCTCATATGGTTTACACTGCAGATACTGCTTTTCGTTTGTCCCCGGCAATGTTGTTAGGCTCGTAGGTTTCATTCGAGTTTGTGGGCCATTTGCGTGACGCTTGTTGTTGTTATTCTGAATATTTTCATGATTTTGTATTTTACTTTTTACATTCATTTTTCTGCGAATATATATTTATACCCCTTTAAAAATTGCATAAGCACTTATAATAAAAGTACTCAACTTTTTTTTAGTAAAATGGGGCTCATATCTAGTATTGTGAAATGTAAGTAACTTTACAGTGCTAGATATATATGCAAATATATACATTTCTGTTAGTGATAACGTTTTCAGTTTGTTGTTGTTAGACCTGCTGCTGATGCAGATGTTGTTGCTGCTGCTGTTGTTGTTGTTACTGTCATCGTTGAGGATGACAATGGTGTTGCTATTGATCATGGTGATGTTGTCGTTTTGCTACTAAATGTTAAGAATATTTGACTAGCTATCGCTGGAGCAAATATGCTTTCTTTTCTTTTCTTTATGACTGTTGGTGTTTAAGATATTAGTGGTGTGGCTGTATACTGTTGGTGGTGATGATGTTAGTGGTAGTGTTACATACTGTTGGTGGTGATGATGATAGTGGTAGTGTTAAATACTGTTGGTGGTGATGATGTTAGTGGTAGTGTTACATACTGTTTGTGGTGATGATGTTAGTGATAGTGTTACACACTGTTGGTGGTGATGATATTAGTGGTAGTGTTACATACTGTTGGTGGAAATATGATTGGTAGTGTTTCATACTGTTAGTGGTGATGATATTAGTGATAGTGTTACACACTGTTGGTGGTGATGATGTTAGTGATAGTGTTACACACTGTTGGTGGTGATGATGTTAGTGATAGTGTTACA
>BMAT01012386.1:639849-649919 GCA_019649035.1 Elysia marginata
TCTTAAATTGAAAATGGTATTGATATACGATATTGGTTTCACAATTTTAAAAAATTTTGTTTCCTCTACTTTCAAATGCGACAAAGAGAACAGTTCTACCTGTGAGAAGCATTTCTGTGTCGGGTCATAGCTGTTTGAAGTTAGACTTGTGAAATTTCTGAAAGCACATAAAATTGCGTTTGAAGTTAACACAACTATTAAGGTATGAAATCCTTAGAAAACTATACCAATTAAAATTGAAAGCATATAAGTTATAACATGAAATTTCATCACGAATCAATTTATCGTGAAAACTGTTCAGAAATGGTTTTTAGCGTTCCTGTCTAAAAGATAATTACACCCGCTGAACTTTGAAAGCCTATCATCTCAAAACTAGGATCTGCTACTTAAAACTCAATTAGATAGAATTTTCTCATCTTCTTTGTCACCGGTAAAAATTGCCCTTTTTTGGCTGTCTCAAGGTGGTCAGTTTGTCATGACAAGACGTCCTGGTCGGCCTAGTTTTGTTTTTTTCCTAATCTGGGGCTCTCCAAATGGATGGGAGCAGTGACAAAGGAGGGGGGGGGGGATGATCTCGAGGTCAACATGATAATTTGGCCTGGAGGGTCATCATAGCAGTGGGTCTTCTCTATGCACTAGAAAAACATTAACCCCAGACCTGTAAAGACTCTAGTCGATGATGAAAAGAGGCCGAAACGATTTTAAAAAAATAAAAAAAATTGTGGACAGACCTTTTTTTAAATTATTGTTTATAAAATAGTCTATGTCACAGAGGGCAAATTGTAACAGAGACATTTGTAGGCAGTATAGTATTACACAACACAAGAAAAAATTGTAATAATGCAGCGTGCTATCCCCATTCTCTTAAACATTGTTTTAAACTTCATAGTTATTTTCAAATATTTTTGTTTACTTGTCTATCTGTTTTTGTCTCTATGTTGTCTCTCTGTCTCTCTGTCTCTCTGTCTGTCTGTCTCTCTCTCTCTCTCTCTCTCTCTCTTTCTCTCTTTTTCTCTCTCTCTTTCTCTCTCCCTCTACCCCTCTTTCTCTCTCTCTCTCTCTCTCTCTCTCTCTCTCTGTGTGTCTCTCTCTCTGTCTCCCTCTCTTTCTTTCTCTTTCTTTCTCTATCTATCTTTATCTATCTCCTAATCTGCATCTTGATTCTAAGCTGCCCTTTACCTTTACTCTTATTTCATGTTTGAACTTCTTGTTCTTCTGTGACACCTTCCTATGCTTTGGTCTACCTAATTTATGTTTACATCTAGTCTTTCTTCTTTTGCGTTCTGTAATCCATTGAAAGTTCGCTTCCATTTCTAAAGCTCTCTTCTTTTTGTTCTATTCATCTCTGTGTTCCTCTTTCTCTCTTAGTATCTGTTCTCTCTCTTTGTCTATATCTCTCCTTCTCTCCACTAGACTTTTTATTTACTTTCTTTAAAATCTTATTTAAAAAAAAGCTTCATAAAGTTTATGAGAAACCTATCGCATTTATAAGTTTTCCCTATAGCCAAGATTTATAATATACAGTTTTCAATTATCTTGCTTCATCTTCTCTTGCCCCCCCCCCTCTCCCCCGCCCCACCTTTGTAAGACAGTTTTGTGTCATCTCATATCCATATACATGTAACTGGTTTGATATATGCACTTCTCTCTTTAATACTTAACCTTTTTTTGCCATTCTCTCGTGGCTTACTCAAACCTCTGTTTTTTCACAAACATCTAAACTTTAGTAATTTAAAACAAAACAGGTCCAATGCAAATAAAATGGACTTCTTTTAGAAAGGAACCTCTAGTCATGTGACAAAGGCTATTAAGTTGTGTAGAAAATGTGATTTTTAAATAACTTTTTTTCGTTTTTTTTTGTGGCGTTTTGGGGTCCAGATCAAGAGATTAGGCCTACAAATGTTATGATAAACAACTTACATATAATGTATCTGTATATTACACACACAAATTTGTGGTTTTTATTCGTCTGGTTGCCCAGTCGGCGCGTTCAATGCTAATATCGCTGTTTGCTTTGCTTGACATTTAAGCATTGGTGATCCTATTAGATAACTGTGAACATGTGTTAATGGGGTAATTTACAATTTTCTAGGAGTTCCTTTTTATATCTTTTCATTCTCTTTCTTTGTTTTTTTTTTGTCCATTCTGAGCATTTCTTTATCCTCACTCCCGTATTTAATCATTCCCTTTCTTCTCTTCTTTTTCTCTGTTTTTATTTATTATTCTCTCTTATCTTTTTTCTGTCTCCTTTCTGTCTACTTCTCGTTATATCTGTCTATCTGCTTGTCTGTCTGTCTGTTTATCTTTTTTATCTATCCTCTCTCTCTCTCTTTTTTTTTACTTTTCTGAAGACCTCAATGTGTTCCTCTCATGTCTATCTCCTTCTGAATTTTTTTTTTGCGTCTGTCACTGATTTTTCTCCGTTCACTGATTTTTTTTTCTACTGACTGGTTCCTTTATTCTCTGAATCTCCATTTCCTTTTTGCCCCTGACTTCATTTCCTTATTTTTCACCCTCTCTCTTCCCCACTCCTTTCTATGTGTTTATTATTTTATCTCTCAGAGCATCTATCTTGCTGTCTGCCTGTCATTCTATCCACCTATTTACCTTTACGTCTATCCATATATAATCCAATTATCTTTTTTGCCCAATAAAGCTGCATTATGATTTTATTTACCAGACTCTTTTTTTTTCTTCTGTATCTTTTGACTACTCATTGCTCTTTTTTCACTTTGGCATGCAAGACATTAAATTGCCAAAATATATTTTTATCTATTTTGTTGAAGTTACGGTTATCATAGCTGTTTGTAATTTTTCCTTTCTTTTTTTTTTCGTTTTTTTTTTGTTTGTTTTTCCTACAACGGTAAGTGTACACTGTGTATCAGCTCTCAACAGCCTGGTCATTTTAGACAATTTTATTGACATTTCACGACTTTTACTCTTTATTTTATTGTTTGGGGGTTTTTTTGTGAAATAAAAAAAGATTTTTTGCGCTCTTCGTCAGGATTCAACTATATTTTTGTCCCATGAACCTTTTTTGTTTCCACCCCCAGTAATAACTATAGAGGGTAGAAAGTTTGTCGAGTCTGCCCACACAGCATACATACGGTGCAACGCCACCGAGGGCGACCGGTACCCAGAGGACATTGACTGGTTCAAGAATGGGGACAAGATCGACTCTTTGTCGTATCCGAATATAGTCATCACCAAATACAGGTAATCAGTTACTAAACATAACTATCCGAATAAAGTCATCACCAAATACAGGTAATCGTATACTAAACATGTCCAAATATAGTCATCACCAAATACAGGTAATTGTATACTAAACATATCCGAATATAGTCATCGCCAAATACAGGTAATCATATACTAAACATATCCGAATATAGTCATCACCAAATACAGGTAATCAGATACTAAACATATCCGAATAAAGTTATCACCAAGTACAGGTAATCGTATACTAAACATATCCGAATATAGTCATCACCAAATACAGGTATTCAGCTACTAAACATATCCGAATATAGCCATCGCCAAATACAGGTAATCATATACTAAACATATCCGAATATAGTCATCACCAAATACAGGTAATCAGATACTTAACATATCCGAATAAAGTTATCACCAAGTACAGGTAATCGTAAACTAAACATATCCGAATATAGTCATCACCAAATACAAGTATTCAGCTACTAAACATATCCGAAGATAGTCATCACCAAATACAGGTAATCAGATACTAAATATATCCGAATATTATACAGATAATCAGACTGCTCCAAAGTACTGTTTCTTCTTGATATCGGTTCTTCAGAGCCGTCGTAAGGTCTTGTTTATGAAATTATGCGAAATGCAAATGTGACGACGGTGTACAATAATAATCCTTCATTCTCTTTCAGTAAAGATTCCCAACATTAATCGCAAAAAAGACGTTGAAATTTCTATAGCATTTTTTGAAGAAAAATGAAATAAAGTATAACTTCGGCTTAATTGGGAGTTAAGGCAGTGATTAGTTTTTCGAAAATTTATGCTCGATACGATGTGTAAGTTTGAAAAGTGTGCTCCTGTTATTCTTAAAGTCTTTAAATCATGTAATTTAATTCCTTTGACACAGCTAGACGGTATCTTAGTTACGCACCAAAGTGTTTAAATCATGTATCGTGACTTCTCCAACACAGCTTACTGAGCTAGAGGGTATTAACGCACCAAAGATGGTATTTATCAAGATGTAAATGAGACTTTAATGAAATGTTCTTTTGTATAACTTAAGGTTCATATTAGTAAATTACTGTAATCCTAGTTCTAACTTTTTCTAACTCCACAAGTTGTAGAACGGAGAAAATAAAGTCTAGATGTTTGTGTCGTAATTTTTCCTCTCAACTATTAATAAACCAGTGAGAACATTTTTCTAATAACATTGTATCTATGTAAATGTATGAATAAATTAATAAATAATAATAAGTTACATCGATAAGAGTTCATTTTAATATTTCAAGTAGGCTAAATGTACCCCTTTTCGCTCTCATAGTACTGTTAGAAATACACAATGAATGAATACGTTTTTTAATTAAAGAACTGTGTGACCAACATGTCATGCACTATAAAAAAATCCACTTTTTAAACTTCATGTTAGAATCACTTGCGACTCAAAAAAAATGATATTTTTTTTTCATGTCAGTATCATTTACAGCTAACACAATATTAAATCAATTTTGTGTTCTAAATAAACAATTACGGTAACCTGTGGTCTCAGTTTTGCGCCAAATAATGCTTCAGCTTATCACGTCTATCAATCGAGCTACATTGACACAATCTAGTTCTCTGGAATGTTCTATACATGTTTAAAGTCCACAGATATTATTATCATACCCAAATTTTTTTTAATTGTTTCTTACTTTTTTTTCGATGGGGGAAGGAGTTGTGGGTATTTTTTGTAGTGGTGGTGGTGGTGATGATGATGGCGTTCTATGTTGTGCTAATTCAAATAATACTCACTATAATTGACTTTCATTGTCATTTCGATTTAAAATATTTGAAGTGTGTTGTTTCTTTGATTTGGGCTAATATTGCTATATAAATGTTTAATTGTTAAATTTTGTAAAGCGCTCGGGGTTTTTAGGTGGTGTTAAATGAGTATTGTTTGTTGTTGTTTTTTTTTTTCCTTGCTCTTTCGATTGTTTGTGGACGGGGCAAAACATATTCCTTTAACGGGGTAATTTGGACCTCGTCTTTTTTATTCCTTTTCCCCTTTTATGCGGGGGTGATTTGGGTCTCTTTCATAGTCTCTCTTAAACGATGCACTGTTACGAGGAGTTCATGAAATGGTGGAAGATAGAAAACGGTGAAGATAAGGGCTATTGATAGCAATTATAGCATCAAGGGGGAAAAGAAGAAAAAGGGGCAAAACTCTGATTCGGTTAGTTTCGGATTCCTACGCCGCCTGTAAACCAATCGCCTCTGGCTTATTTTTATCTTTCCTTTTTTTTTTAAAGAAAAGTAGTTCTCATTCACTATCTGTGCAGACAATCATTCACTGACTTGTGAGACTGAGTAGAAATTCCGCTTTCTTAGTTTTGTTTTCCGTTTGTATTCCGTCCCGCGCGTCTTATCAAGATGGAAAAAGGCCGTGGTCATTCGATCCCTACTTACTTAACTCCTCTCTCTCTCTCTCTCTCTCTCTCTCTCTCTCTCTCTCTCTCTACCAGTGTCTGCCTTTTTGTCTGTTGCCTAGGCAGACAATTCGTGTCAAAGAACTGGTCACTAAAGCTAATTAGCGGCCAAATTGAATGTGGAGAGTGGAAGATTTGGCTTAACACTAATCTAATAAACTAGGTCATCGATTCAAGGCTATCGCTCTTTTGGTTCAAAGGTTTCTTTTGTATGTGTGTGTGTCTTCTTCTTTACCTTTGTATCTTATTTCTCAGCATAGCTGTGCTTTTTAGGAGTTAAGTATTACAACTTGTTTTCATCTCTCTCTCTCTCTCTCTCTCTCTCTCTCTCCCTCTCTCTCTCTCTCTCTCTTTATTCATTAATATTCTATCCACCTATCTTTCTGTTTTTACTTTCCTTTCTATCATTGTTTGGAACCGTATCAATGGTTTGAGTATCCCTAGTGTTTTTTCCCTCTGGCTTTATGGGTTGATTTTAAAACTTTTTCTGCTGTCGTTTTTTTTTTACTTTTTCTTTTTCTTTTTTTTTTTTTTNGAAAAGGGGGGGGGGGTAATTTAATGCCTGCATTTCTCAGTCTTTTTCCTCCTTAAGATGTCTTTGGTACGGTAGTTTCATTATTTTCCTCTTTTTTTTTTTTGATAATTGCGTATGTAAACGGCAAACTTTCTGTCCTTGACAAAGTTTCAAGTTCTTTTTTTTCTATTCCTCGTTGGTTTTTGTTTTTTTTAGTCTTGCAGAAGTCTTTACGTGACTAGCAAGGGTTAGGATTCCTTGTTTTACTTCTGCTATGTAAGATGTGTTTTAATAGTTAATTTCAGGCTGAACTAGTTCCAATGGTTTGTTTCTATATCTAGCGTGTCTGCTTCTTTTGTTTTCAACATTATTTTGTAATTTATGTACCAACCAGGTTTTTTTTTCAATTGCAGCAAAATCGCCTACGCTAAAAGTGGAAATAGAACTTATAGAGGTTTCTGAATAAACATTGTTATTCGTAATACATATATTTTTAAACATGAAAGAATTTTTAAAGGAACTCACACACACATACCCACTTACCATTACACACTAAGTGACTAACACCGGCATAGCTACACAACTATCGGCGATTACTGCTATTGTCATTATTATTATAATTATTATTATTATTATTATTATTATTATTATTATTATCATTATCATTATCATTACTATTATTATTATTATTATCATTAACATTTTCTTCTTACTATTATTATTATCATCATAATTATTATTATTGTATTATCATTATTGAATATTATGATCATTATTGTTATTATTAATTATTTCTTTTCAAAAAATGAATAAAGTATTATAATTATTATTATTATTATTATTATTATTATTATTATTGTTAGTATTATTGTTATTATTGTTATTACTTGAACTATCGTTGTTGTTGTTGTTGTTGCTGTTGTTGTTCTTGTTGTTATTAGATTTATTTTAGCATTTTTAGCCTCTCTACTCACGATCTATCTTCATCCCAAGCCTTAAACTTATAGAAAAATAGACACATTACCATCGATTAAGCCCTACCATACGCACTTCCTCGTTGTACAAATGTTGTCCTTTTTTTCCTTCTTCTTTCTCTACCGCCCTCTTTCCATCTTTTGTAGACCTGAAATGACCTTGACCTTGGTGAGTGAGTTAGCCATCATGAGAGCCAGTGCACGAGATTCTGGGACGTACATATGTCGCAGTTCACCGCAGCTCATCGCCAGCTTGGACGTCAATGTTCTTGTGGGTGAGTTCAACATAATAAGAGTATAATACAGTGAATC
Source organism: Elysia marginata (assembly GCA_019649035.1). Classification (NCBI taxonomy): domain Eukaryota; kingdom Metazoa; phylum Mollusca; class Gastropoda; family Plakobranchidae; genus Elysia; species Elysia marginata. Next base: position 647,328 of record BMAT01012386.1, read on the forward strand.
GATTTTTATTCCGTTTAATTTTCATTGATCCTTGATGGTTTGATTTAATTTTATTATTAACATTAGTCTATTACATGTACTTGTCCATCTTATTATCTATCCTTTTCCATACTTTCTATGTTCAGTTTCTTTTTTCTGATAGTCTTTTTTTTAATTTCACAATAAAGACGGCAGCTACTAAAGCTGCTTCAATAACAACAACAACAACAACAATTACTACTACTACTACTACTACTACTACTACTACTACTACTACTACTACTACTACTACATGTACTACTACTACTACTACCTATACTATTACTACTACTACTATTGCTGCTACTACCACTACTATTACTACTACTACTACTACGACTACTAATACTGCTACTACTAGTTCTTTTACTATTACTAATATTGCTACTATTATAACTACTACTACCACTACTACTACTACTACTTAACAAGTACTACTACTACTACAAGTATTTTACTACTACTGCTACTATCTATTACTACTACTACTTCTGTTACTACCACTACCACTAATAATAATAATAATAATAATAATAATAATAATAATAATAATTAAGTGTTATAAGTAAGGAGCAGCAGTATCCAACATGTATTTCTTTCTCTCACAATCACTCAATATATATCTATCTATCTTTACACCTCTTACTCTTTTTTGTTTTTGTTTTATGTGTCGTTTGTCTATCTATCTTTCTATCCATCGGCCGGAAAGAAATCGATTTGTTGATTTTGTCAACGCAAAGTTGCCAACCCTCAGGGCGAAGAAATAAGTATATTTAAAAGGTTTAAAATGTGTATTTTGAAGGGACAAGCCTAAACCAAACGAAGTGAATCAATTTAACTAAGCGAAACAAGTCAGCTTTCAGCTCCACGCCTTCATCCGACAACAAAAATGTAAAAGGTATAAAATAGTTGCATAAAAACGCACACTTTCAAGAAAATAAAAGCCACAATTTCAACAACAAAATTTTATTGCCTAACGAAAACGTAGAGGAGATGGATGACTTCTTTTGTTTGTATTCTTAGAGATCATATATTTACCTTACGAAATATTATCTAACTAATCTAAACATCCCCACTGCAACTGCTATTACTTATATCATAGAATATTAGAATATTTTTGTAGCCCTCTCTATCACAGAAAATTTGAAAAGGATGGTGTATGCAAGGGGCTCATTTATTTTTTTTCCTAAATGAGAGCTGAGAGAAGTTTCTTGTGTCAACTGTAAACAATTTCTACAAAATAATCCTACAAAATTGATGTGTTTTTGCGTTAAAAAAAAGAAATACGCTTTGTATTATCCCATGACTTTGACGGTTAAAATGCGTAAATGACTATGTGTAATGTGTGTAATGGAAAGAATGGGGCGAAAACAGACCGACATAATGAGAATTTATTTGCCTATATTAGGATCTCTCTCTCTCTCTCTCTCTCTCTCTCTCTCTCTCTCTCTCTCTCTCTCTCTCTCTCTTTCTCTCTTCCTTCTCTCTCTCTTTCTCTCTCTTCCTTCTCTCTCTTTCTCTCTCTTCCTTCTCTCTCTCTTTCTCTCTCTCTTCCTTCTCTCCCTCTCTTTTTCTCTCCATCTTTATTTCCCCCTGCCCCCCTCTCTCTCTTTCAAGTTGATTTTTTTCATAGCCTTGTTGTCTTATTCACTTTATACAAACTATTCCCTTCAACTCGTTCATCATTTTTTTCCTCTTCTGTCACCCTTTTGTCCCACTCTCTCCATTCTCAGTTTAAAAGTAGCTTAGAGGCTTACTAGCAAACATAAGACTATATCAGGGTGTCAATATCTCTATAGTTAAAATATTGTCTAATTATCTGAAACATTAGAATTACATTTGTTACAAAGTAAACGCCACGGGATTAATCACACGTACTGACTCTCAACAAGATTTGACTTTAAATGTCACAAAAAAAATAAGAAAAAGTAAAGTAAGGAGCGTAAATATGTAGCGCTTAATTCACAATATTATGCTCTAAGCGCTTTACATGGGTTCTTCAACAAGTCATTATTAACCAAATTGCCTTCTGAAATCACAGAGGAGCAGTAAATAAAGCGCATCACTCTAGCACAGTGATTACATCTTTGACTGCCTATAGTCGGGTACTCCTTTAACGCATGAGTGAGGCGAAGAACTGAGTGTAAATATGGTTTCTCAAGGACTAAACGTCGACCTGTCAAAAGCAAGGCTTGAACCCCGGACCTCACGCTCCGAAAGCCGAGCGTTTGCCACTCGAGCACGACCCCACACAAAGCGGGGCTGTCTGAATTGGTTGTGACTTAAATAAAAAATTTCTTGTAAAGGTGTTGATATTAAGCGGATTGCTACGTACTTTTTTCACTCACACAATGTCTGTCTGAAATAATGATTTGATGTAAACTTACCTCATCGGTAAATTGCGTCCTTTCTGGTTTATCCCTGTTGTTGTTTTTTGTTCCTATTGTGCATATGACTGGTTGCAAGATGGGATATCATGCTTTAATTTCATTGTGTTACTAACTCTCCGCCTATTTGATATTTCTTGCAGCTGACAAGTCAAATGTAAAGAGGGGGCATTTTTCAAACGGTAAG
>BMAT01012386.1:669102-680656 GCA_019649035.1 Elysia marginata
ACTTTCTATACACCAGATAAGGTGCTAAGCTTTGACCATTCTGAAAACAAGGAGAATGAGAGTCAATAGCATTGAAAAGACAGCTTAATTTTTTTTTTCTTGCTGTATACAGTTTTGAAATTTTTTAGATAAAAATCTGTAGGACCAAAAAAACAAATTGAATAATTGTGGGCTGCACAAATGGGCATAACAGTCAACTATAATGATGGAAATAAGGGTAAAACACAAGAAAACAAGTTATACAAAAGATGTATATAAAAAGATCGGCACATAATCTGCGATTGCGGCGTCGCGGCAGTCTGCAGGGGGGAAGGGGGGAGGAGAATAAAGTTATTAGACTATTATACTTAGTTACTCTTAACAATTTTGAGTAGAGAAGCTACAAGTAAGCAAGAAAAAAAAACCTTACTGTTCAGCCATGGAACTAGATCATGGGCCGGACTGCAGTGATTTGGTATAAAAACTGAGATGTTAACAAGCAGATTCCAAAATTACTGGACAATTAAAATAGGTCCATGTATTTGTGCCACTAAAAGTTCCATAACTCAAATATCAAACTAGTTGGAACAAGGCCTTTCTGGGATGTCTTAAATTGTATAAAGTATTACAATCCTATATCACTTGTAAACATTTACCTGACACTATACACTTAACAGATTAGCAATTAGTCTCACTCTTTGTTACTATATTGTCATACAAAATAGGAACATGGCATTTTCTCTATTACTTTACTTAAGAATAAGAGTTATCTACAATCCATGTACAGTTTCTCCTTATATTTGCTTTGTCAAAATTGCCTTGAAAAGTTTCTTGAACGCCTTGTAAAAGACTTAATACTTAATTTTGTTCAATGGTCAACACATGACATAAAATTTGCTAAAAGGACATGTTGAATACTAAAAAATCAAAAACAGATAAGATAGGCAAAAAGTTTTAGACCATAAATTCATCTTGTATCTAAATTTATATTTCTACGGTTCCATCTCCTGAAATTTGGCAGCATAAAGGACATCAAAACTAAAGAAAAACTTTGTAAGCATGCACAAAAAAATAACATTCAAAAGATAATAAATTACACAAAAAAAACTGCAACAATATATTGGCACAATAATTGAATAATTATACTTTCTTAACTAAGTAAATTTTCAAAGAAACTATTAATTTAAAAAAAAGGGGGAGGGAGAGGGTGAAATAATTCTCAAAATGACAAAGAAAGATAATTAATATACAAATTCTTCACCATCAAGATTCACACCAATTACAAATGTAAAAAAAAAAATCATCCAAATCTATTTAAACCAGGCCAGAGTGGTAATGAAGACTTGCATCAGAGTAATGTTATCACCAGACAGAGCAAGCTTGTTTGGAATGGCACAGTGAGGAATCATCACATGTTTTTGTTTGTTTGTTTTTTTTGTATTTTAGTGAGGTTATAAAAAGGCTAGTTTACAGATTACAATATAGCATATTATATAGTATTGTATCCAGGTCAAGGAGAAGAGTCACACATCACAGGTCATATATAGACATATATATGAATAAGAGTTGGACGTTATTTTACTTGGCTTTAGCCATAATGTACAACTTACTGTGTGTATTTGTTCACAGTCTAGTGCAAAAAAGACATATTAAAACCAATGTCCAAATATATATTCTACTACTTTTCAATAGTAGCGGTGCTGTGAACAACTTCTAGGGCAAAATTACAGAGGTAGTTGTCGTCACAGGGCCAGCCATTGGGCCTAAGTCTCTTTTAAGGGGCTTGAGATATTCTCAAATGTGGACTTTTTCCGAATAGTTGCACGTCTTAGGCAAAAGGGCTGTTTTCGTCAACCATACATTAACATAGTAGTAGTGCTATCTTATGGCTACACCTCTATGTTTAAATTGTTGATTCACATTGTGATAATTTCAATGTCAGATGATTGAGAAGTGTCAATAGAATTGTTGTTTTGTTGGGGTTTTTTTTAGGTATGACTAAGGCCATAAGGTTAGCCCTTTGTTGTTATGCAGATGCTCATTTCTGGTGGTTTACTCAAATTTCATTGTCTCATAGTATTCAGTCTGCAAAAGCTGCATGAAAAAAACTTTATTTAATGCTCAATTCTACATTGCTTTGTCTCTACAAGTGCAAAAACACTGTAACGCTAATGAATATCTTTTCTTACATGTAAACTTTCCTTGCCTTTTAAAAACTCTATTTGGGAAAAACAATGATAAATTTTTCACAGTTGAAGCACTAGAAAACAAAATGCATATAACATAAAGTCTGAATGTCAAAGTTGTGATAGACATGTAATTCAATTGGACTGAAAGTATTACATTTGGTAATCATATATATATATATATGTATGTATGTAAAAAAAAATTTGAGCATTACCCACTTTTAAAAAAGTGGTATATTTTGTTGATGGTTTTTTTTATGGTTGTCTCATTGTAAAAGTTGTTTTACAAAATACAATCATGTTTCATATTAAAAAGAAAACTATTTAAAAAAAGCACAACATCTAACTGAACTGAAAAAAAAAAGTGTTTACAAGAAAATGTAGTTTTCAAATCTCCCTCTCCTTTGCTTGATGAGCATAAGTCATCCTCATTAAAGAGATGTGCCACAAAAAAATTTTGCTTGCAAAAAATAAAGAAAAAATATTTAAAGAATTAGTAATGATTGTTTGAGCTTCAAACTCAGTCAATGTATGACATGTGGAGGATCGGTGCTCTAGATATAACCAACTCAGTGGATTCAACTTCAAGAAGTCTACTGTGTGTTATCTCATCTTAAACTTGTAACCTTCAATCTGCTAAGCAATTAATACCTGTATAGATGGATACTATGAGCACACCTAACATAGCCATCTTGAAGGCACACATAACCTTTTCTATTCTATCAAGTTAGGTATCATTCACTATTGATTTTTCAGAGCTTAATTATACCTAACTAGCCCATTTATTTATCTTTAAAAGAGGTCTTTATAGTACTGGCCGTTTTAGTTTTGATGTGCATAGGGGTTATACAAACTTCATATAGTCATTTCCTTTTTTTTTTTAATAGAAATCTGGTAACGATTTCATTTTCCCTCTTTTTCTACATACTTTGATACAAGGCATGTTAATCACCTTGCCATGTTTTATAAGATACAGCAGAAACATGTAGCCAACTAGGCACAAGAAGTTAACAGCTAACTTTTTGTTGTTTTTTTTTGTTTTGTTTTTTTTTTGGGGGGGAAATATCAAGCTTAAAAAAAGTACTAACATATAAATAACATCAGTATGGCTCACCAATGATGCATGAATCGAGATAAACTTTAATTCGAATTAATTAAAGTAATTCTGTCATAAAAATGCTTTGGTATTAAACATTACAAACGAAAGTTCATATATAATATTGATTAAAACTTCATTGTGGAATATAATATACATAATTCAAATTTCATGCAATACCTTTTAAGGTTAAAGCTAAAATGGTTCTGGTATGTTGTTTGTAAAATACACCGTATAAATTGTGTTTTCATTATTTGTGTTTAATCGTGCAAGCACTTGGTTAAACAAGATAGAAAATTAAAAACAAAATAAAAAAATTCAATTAAAAAAAAAACATTTCTAAATAAAATTCGGTCCATAGAACTCAATTAGTGGATGCAGTACAGAATTTTTGCTTCAATTACAAAAACATTTTGTTCATCACTACTTGGGCTCCATAGAATGTTTGTCAGTTGTTGAAGCAGAAGTACTTTTGTATCAGTATTTTTTAGGTGCTTCCAAGTTTTTCTCACACATCCTTTTGTTAGAGACCATTAAAAGTCAAAACAAGAATTTCAGCCACACTCAGCTGAACTGATCGTGTTCTCCATGAAAATCTGCCTTACAGAATTGAGCACTTCCATCGCTTGTGGGAAGTTTTCTTCTGCTTTTTAGGGGAAGGTTGTCGCCTAAAAAAAAAAAGATGGATAAAAAATTATACAGGTAACAAAATGAAGCACACGTTTTTTGTTGTTTTTTTTTTTGGGGGGGGGGGGTTGTTTTTTTTTGTTTTTTTTTTGGGGGGGTTGTATCTGTTTACACTCACTGACACAATATCAAAGCAAATCATTTAAAAAGTTGTTAGTTGAAAATAAAGGTACAGGTACATCGGACCTCATAACATTTTAAGTTATGTAGCTGTCTAACCTTGTTTGTAATAAATTCATTTTTGAAAAAACACTTCACAACAACTTAAATATAAGTATCAAAACCTTTGGCTAAGCTTAGAGAATGAAGACTGTGAAAAACCTCTGCCGTGACAAAGAGTTATTGTGCAAACTCATAAGGAGGGTAGGGAGAAAACGCAAGTAATACTTAAATCAGGCCTTCTGAGATTATCTGGCTTTGAACATGGCGACGAATGGAACAGCCAACTCAGTCTTGTAGTTAGTCAGTAAGCACGCTTAAGGGGGGGTGGGGGTGGTGGGAGGGCGGGGAGGTGTAGATCTAAGCATTGTGTTGCATTAATATGCCTCTGTAAGCACGAAACTCACAGACAATTTAAAGGGTTTAACCTACGTTTTGTTTCATCATTCATGCATATGGTCACTGTTTTTATTGGTTTCATTTTAAGAGGGCCATTTAATAGCAAAAAAAAAAAAAAAATTTGCTAGAATGCTGCTTGTAAAATCAATTACATTTTAAATGGCAGGTAATAGGGGAAAACAGCCCCAGAAACTCAGGCGTGAAAGCGTTAATAAAGCCTCTGCTGCCTTGATGAGTTTTCTTAAAAATGTTTGTCTTTGTGTCTTGTTTTCAAAAGGTAGACTCAGATATTCTCTAGCTAAACATGTCATGATATCAAATCTAACAATATGGAGAGAAAGAAAGAGATAATTTAAGATTAATCACTGACAAGCAGACTGTTTGATACAGCTCAGAGCTGTACAACGACATTTAAGAGATTCTTCTCTAGCTTAACTTGCCATGATATCATAATCTAGCAATAGGAAGGGCTGAATTCTGAACAAAGGGGAGATAAAGAAAGAGAAAATTTAAGATTAATCACTGACAAGCTGACTGTATGATACAGCCCATGCTGCACAACTACAAGGTAGTCTCAGATATCCTTTAGAGCTAAACTTGTCATAATATCGTAATCTACCAATAGAAAGAGAAAGAAAAGGAGAAAGTACGATCAATCATTGACAAACTGGCTGTTTGCCACAGCCCCATGCTGTACAAGGTATGGTTCCAGGCTTTTTGTATCTAAATTTGCAATGACCAGGCACCACAGAGCTAAAAAAGAATGATGTGCTTGAAACTTCATTGTACAGGGATACCCCTCAACTTTTCTGAAACTAACTTAAAATCGTGGGGATATGTTAAAAAAAATATACTAAATGTCATTTAGGAACATTGATTTGTCATTGTTTATGGGATTGATCCTATTTAAATTTGTCAGTTGATTTAGTTTCAAAAGCTTTTAAAAAAAGCACGGAAAATAACTCAATAACTCAACTGGCTTTGGGACTCATAAGTATTGGGCATGATTCTATACCCCTCCAAACAAAAGCTAAAAATCTTGGTGTGTTTTTTTTATCATAACTTATCAATGGAACCCCAAATTAACAATGTTTGCAAACTGATATATCTCGAATTGCGCAGGCAAGGTGCAATGGCAAAATACCTTGATGAAATTTCCAAAAAGACCCTTGCCTCATCTTTTATACTGCCCAGACTGGATTATTGCAAATCCCTTTATCTGAACTTGTCAAATGAGGCCATCGATAAATTGCAGAGATGCCAAAACAATGCTGCGAGAATAGTCACACGCAAAAGAAAGACAGATCCCATAACACCTATTTTAAAACATCTGCATTGGTTACCCGTTAAAAAGCGCATCCATTGAAAAACTTCACTTTTATGTTTTAGATGTATTCAAGGCACTGCCCCTAGGTATATTTCAGATCTTGTGTCACTATACATTCCATCAGGTGTCTACGCTCAAGTGAGAAAAGACTTTTAAAAGAAAAAACATTCAAAAAGAAGAAATTTGGCAGTAGGTCATTCAGCGTTGCAGCCCCTAAGTTATGGAACAACCTACCCCAAGACCTCAGAGATATAGGATTAGAGGATGCTTTTAAAAAACAATTAAAAACGCACATGTTTCTTCAATAGGCTGTTTGGGAATAGGGTAAATATCCTAGATCATGCATGTGTGGATGTGTGTGTGTGCAAATAATGTACTTATTATTTTTATGTTACACTTTCTTTGCCATAGTGGTATTGTATGAATGAGTTTTTAATAATTATGTAATAGCTCTTTGAGCTAAATGTTTTTGGGGAAAGCGCTTTATAAATAATCTATACTATTATTATTATTATTAAAATTGGCATCCCTGACTTATAAAGGCGGGAGTCACTTACCGAATTACTTTCACAACCTCATGAAACGCAAGGTCTACATTCAAAGGCGGGTCTTTGGCACTTGTTTCAATATAAGGAACCTGAAAAAAGTTAAGTATTTTGTATTTATTGATATTTCTTTTTATGGCCAATTTTACAACTTGAAGACTCCAAAGCAGGATAAAAAAAACAGGTCATCCCCAGTTTTAAAATGATCAAATTTAAAAAAAATCTTCTACTGTGGTACTAGTTTTTTGAAAGGAAATAAACCAAGTGTGTCCTATTTGGCTTCTTATTTCAGTTTTCAGGAGGCCAAATCAGAATGAACTTAGCTATTATTTTTTTTAAAGGTTTTTCACCTGCTTTTTCACTTATAATCTTTAATTATAATCAGGGATGCAAGCAACTAATGTACAAAAAGCAGGAAAGTTTTAATTTAACCCCTCTGCCTGATACTGATAACCAAAAACTGCGCTTATAGATTCTTTGAATAGACTGTCTAAAAAAAGGTAGACACAACTCTGTACTAGGTTGTACACAGCAATACAACTCAAAAGATGTTTTTTATTTTCTATAAGTTTTGAGTCTGAAGGTTTTCTTTAACATTTAAGTCTTCGATTTTTTATTAATTTTCCTGGGGGGGGGGGGGTTAACTATAAAATACTGTTACAAAATTTTAAAAAACTTGCATCTCTGATTATTGAGCTTTGCATTTTTGGGCTCAGGCATTTCAATGTTGTTTTATTTTCATACACAGTAAGGATCTTTCTCAAACTTCCATAGAAAGGTTGGTATTTTTTTCTTTTTCAAACACCTATCAATAAAGTTGTGGTTAGCTATGTGAACAAAACAGTTGTTTAATGCGCTTATAAAAACTGTTATAGAAACATAAAACACAGAGCTAAGACAAACTAATGGACATTTAACTCCAAAATTACTATGCAATCAACCCAAGTTCTCCAAGATCCTACCGTACATGCGTAACACTCAAATCGATAAAGGCAAGTTCTAGTACTGAAATGCTGTTGAGCCTTTAAACTAAAGTTTTAGTCATCACATTATTCATCCATCAAGAATTGAATACGTTTAAATGGTGGTTTATTACAAATGCTACATCAAAACCTCACTTGCTTTCTATATGGGTCGTAAAAAGTTATCTTCTTCTATACATGCAGTCCAGTTCCTAAATTTAGAACTTCAAGGGAACAAAATTTAACTTTGAATTATCAAAAAATCAAATTATCAGTATACATTACACAACAAGGACAAAAATGGGTAATCTAAATATAGTAGGCATCAAGCAAATATTCTACTTGTCAAGATTAGAATTATATGGGCTCAGTTATACTATGATAATAAGTCTTATAAAGTGATTTGTCAAATTACCCTCAGCTGTGATGCCAGTGCCAGGCCTTGTTCTTCTGTCACAACCCTCTGATGTATCAGGTCTACCTTGTTAGCAGCCATGATCATTGGAAATTGGTCCCTGGTTCATCAAAACAAGGAAATGTGAATAGATCTAGAATGAATTTCAAGAGCTAATATTAGTGAAGAAGAAGAAGGAGCAGGAGGAGGAAAAAGAAGAAGAGAAAATGAAAGAGGAGTTAGAGGAAGAGAAAGCGGAAGATGAAGGGGGAGGAAGAGGAGAAGAAGATGATGAGTGTAAATTATAATTAAATTCCTACTTCACAAAAACGAATTATATTAACATTGGAAAATTATACGACAAATTCAGAATTATTTTAATGAACATGATTTGGATCTGTCAAGATTTCAAAGTTCCATTTATCAATTTTTCTTTCAATTTCAATAAACTAATTGAATCGACCATGCAGAATTTTAATATACCTTATAATCCCAGTTGATACAAATGGGACCTTAAGTCAGCCTTCGGCTAAAATTTAAATATCTCATGATGAATAAATTGTCAACATATTTAATTCAAACTTAGTTGAAACCTAGAGCTTTTACATCCCAAATATTCAAAATATCAATATTATCAAATCAGGGCTTGAATTAGGTGAGACAAATTGCCACGGTCTATTTCAAGCCATTCAATTACTCAATAATGTCAGTGTAAAAGAAATTACCTGCTTCCATACCTCAAAAATGTCATAAAATTATCAATGTTTTGTGAATCAGAAAACATAAAAAATTTTATCTTTATACGAAATGTAGGCAAAAAGAAGAAAAAGTAGACTTATTTAGCTTACTATTAGCTTATCCACAAGACTGATAACAAGGTAAAATCAATTTTTTTGGGGGGTGAAAAGATATAAAATTTTTATTTTTGGAAGAATTGTAATGTAGGGAAAAAAGAAGAAAAACTAGACTTATTTAGCTTATCCTCAAGACTGTAATTAGCAACTTCAGACTCACTAATCCTGGACACCACGCATATGTCTCGCCGCCATTGTGACTGAGTTGGATGTTGCAAATGTCCCATTATGAGAACTTGATATTTTGAAGAAAACAGTTTTTTGAGCATCCAAATGTTAGTTGTTACAAATGGCCTTAATGACATTATCAAAACTTTGTGCAAAGGTATTAGAAATTCTTTTGAATAAAAAAAAAAAAAGACAGAGAGAGAAAAAGAGCAGTAAATCTACAATAAAAAATATTTCAGCATTTTCTCAAATTCCAAGTTTTCGACATCCGACTCAGACTCAGTTACTTTGGTTGCAAATACATATAGATTTTCAAAATCTAGATATCTAGAGAGAAAACAAACCACACCTGTCCTTGACTCTGAGTATCTGTGTGTGGAAGTGCCCAATATTCTCAAAGCTTTGTTTGTCTGTGACAGAGTAGACAAGCAAAAATCCATCACCTTTCCTCATGTATTGCTCTCGCATAGCACTAAACTCTTCTTGTCCTGCTGTATCGAGCACTGTTTAATAAAAGAGAGAGAGAGAGTAGTGGAAATTATTTGACCCTTTAATTCTTTAAAAATTGCAAAAAAATATTTCTTCTTGGTTGAAAGATTTTAGGATACTTTGCTTACAACTTTCAACACAAGCCAAAGGCATTTCTGCATCTTAAGTTTTATTTTTTTTTTTAAATATGTGCCTAGATAGCAATGAAAATTAAACGTCAATATTTATGTTTTTATTGACCAGCAACATTTATGGTTATAAACCTAAATCTAAAAAAAATTCAGAAAATAAGAAATTTGATAAAAGAGCTTTAAGTCTGTCTTTCAGTTTTATATGATCTCTTTATTACTTTTCAGTGTAATTATGCTCTAGTAAGTTTCATAGAAAAGGGGTTTCAATTAGGTGTGAAGAAAAATGAAAAACGTCTGTAACATGCATCTCTTGTAAAAGTCCTTTTTCAAGAACATTCCAGAAATGAGCCCCCATCCACACCCCCATTCCTTCACATCCAGTCTTCTTCGCTTATAACAAGGTTAACTCAATTTTCTTTTGCCTCTGAAGGGAGTAGCAAAATACAATTTATTATTGAAAAGAAAATTAAAACAATATTTCTGCAGCTGTGAAGTCTAGCAGTGAACAGAAAATTATGTACTTAAAGACTTTTTCTTGACATGCAAAAAAAGTACTCTTGAAGACAAATAAATAGTGTTTAAACAGAAGAACCACTTGATTTATTAATTCTTTGAAAAAAAAATCTTTGTATTTGATTCATTGGGTCCTTATTAAATTAAAGTATTGTAAACTAATTACCATCCAGAATACACCACTCCCCGTCTATATCTGTGTACTGAATGTAAGAATCCTCAATAGTCGGATCATAGTCCTGAACAAACAGCTTCTGAAAGAATTGTATGGTGAGTGCTGATTTGCCCACACCTCCATCTCCTACCACCACAAGTTTATACGTGTGGGCGTTGTCTGCATTTCCCGGTTTGGACGACATCTCCAAAATGTAAATTCTTTAACACTGATGCAACTTTTTTATTTACCATAGACTCAAAACTGCATCAAGGGGAAGATTTTTCTCCTAATCATACTCAGTTACAAATGTTTAAAGATTAAGGACTTTTCAATTGTTCTCAATATGACCTGGAAGAGTCAATCACCAGCCCTGAAGATGGAAAAGATTGAAAAGCATTGATGTTAATTGTTATCAATTTTTATATGCTACTTAAGTGAGAAAAAAAACCTGTAGATATAATCTGGAATACCTTTTAAAGATAACAAATTTTGTTTTGTTCATGATTTTTCAAATTCTTAAAATAAGCAAAACTGAAATAGCAAGACTTTGGTATTGTCAGACTTTGTGTAAAATTTTTCTGAAGTTATTTAAAACGCTGTTCTATTTTCTGCTTCCCTGAGCTCTATAGCGAACAAGTAAAAAATAAATGAAGTCACTGCATCTATTTCATCCATTCAATCACAATGTAACACAGACTTCATATCATCCATAACAACAGAGATTTAATCTTTTTCTAATCTCTGTCATTTGAATCGAATTAAAACAAGTTGGTGACTGATGCTAAATGCACACCCCTAAACTAACAGTAACAGTTGAGTGTCCCAATTTCACAGCAAGCTTATACAGAGTAGGCTTAAAGGTACTCAGGTTCTAGACTTTAAATATTCGGTGATTTTTTAGGGCTATCAGGGCAGATCCGAATAGAAGACAAAAAAAAAGTTATTTTGGGAGGTTCTACAATCTTTCAACTACTGTGTTGTTGGAACCCTCTTAAAGTTAAAGATGATCAGCTAAGGCACAGTAAGTTTGCAGGCTTTGTTGGCCAAATACTCTGCCGTGCCCGAACTTACATAATAATTATAAACTGTCTATGCAGCAGGGGCATGAATGTTCACCTTTTTTAAGGGTGGCAAAATAAGCACAGCCATCATTGAGGCAGAGCCAACGTGTAGTATTGCACTGTTCAACAGATTTAGTTTTGTTTCAAACAGTAATTGGTGAATTTCATCCTGGTTGATTTATATCATAATAAACATTGGATTTTTTAATCACACATAAACAATGGAGTTGGTTTTCTTGGTGGTTTTCAATGAGCATGAAAGTGGAAATGGAATGGATGCTTTAAATCACTTCCTATTTATAAAGGTGTTCTGAATCGGCTTTTGTTTTAGTGCGTCTCAGATCTTCACTCTTTTGTCTGTGTCATCTGTTTTCTTTCCCGTTTATAACTTGTGCACTCAAAATTAAAAAGAATATAATAAGCAGTAGAATCTGGATAAAGACAACA